>QNGE01002128.1:96752-109686 GCA_008508345.1 Paragonimus westermani
GCAATATTACGCATAGCCCGATAATTAGGGTCACGAGATCAGTAGAAGCATCGATTCCAGTTAGAGAGAAATGAACGTGATGAGCATGTTTTCTACACCTCACCACTTAATCAAAATATGACTATAAATGGGATAAAAAATGAACTAAGTTATTTCGGCCGGTTCCCGAGCCTGGCTTATTTGTACACTTGTGCCTAACAATAATGGAAGATAGTCTCCATCATAGTTTCACGAGTCACAAAAATCTGCGCCAGCTACAATAAGGGTTGAAGTCAGTGTTTCATTAACACGCCACGGTGAAACGACCATTTGGGTAGGTTGATCATAAGCAACATGCATGCCGTGCTAACTAAAGACCCCATTCTCAGCGTCGAAAAGAAGTGTGTGTGTTCATTTTACTCCTACAGATAGCACTATTAAGAACCTGTTTCGCTTGCAGGTATATACTCAAGCCTAATCTTACCGACAAGCTACTTGTCCACGACAAGTCAAAGCGTGTGTATTCTTTTAGCGGTCGACTTTGTACTGTAGGGTTTACTGACTGACCGATCGGATTTCTGGTTAAACGGATTAGAGGGCAGTATTTACCATGGGTCAGAACTACAGACACAGAGTCAGACACTAACGCAATTGTCAACTCTTGTATTGAACACAAATCAAATTGATGAATCACAGGGCCGTTCGGTGTCATTCAACTTAACGCAAACAGTGAGCAGATGTGAGCACCAATCGCTATCACAGAACATTACGCTCAAATCTCAAATAGACGGTGATTTTGAGTAGTGCACAATTTTGACATACACGCATACAGTTGACCTTAGTCACGGGATGTAAACCAGTCCCTTATTCAGAACAGTGTGACTGTGTCTACTAGTGACTTAGTTTTTGACTAGTCTGATAACCCAACCTTAATATCCACTACAATAGTGCATATAAAATAGTTAGAACGTGAAAAGTGATAGATTCAAGCATTTCGTACTAACTCGCCACTACTAAATTACAGGGAATCAGTTACTTGCAACCAACAGCTAGAGATTTGTATTATCAGTCAGTGGGTTAGGACGGGTGAACAAGTCCGGGGAAAGGTCAGTTTCCCGAACAATCGTTTCTGAACCAACAGAGTTAGCTTGCGTCGATTATTTGTGATCGCTTCAGTCAACCGCAAGATGCATTTATTACAT
Organism: Paragonimus westermani; assembly: GCA_008508345.1. Lineage (NCBI taxonomy): Eukaryota > Metazoa > Platyhelminthes > Trematoda > Plagiorchiida > Troglotrematidae > Paragonimus > Paragonimus westermani. The sequence goes on from QNGE01002128.1 coordinate 97,934, forward strand.
TGACCTGACAGGATTCTCAGTGCATTAGCTAGAACAATAGCATGATCAGTGGTCAGGATGCGTCTGGCAACTGCAGAAACTGGTTATTTAAGTGGTTCAGTAATACTGCCCTTCGCCGGTGAAGGATTTATGCATTCACTTAGGCAAATCATCAATCATTTTGTAGATCACGTATCTCTTGGTTCTGCCTATGTAACTTTCTCAGCGGTTATAGTATAACTGGTAAACACAATGTGATTTTGCACTGATAGACTGATCTCCTTTGATTGAAGCCATGGGTAGCTTCTGAATCCGAGTGTTTATACGGAGTTCAGCTACACTGTTAAAAAGCACCTCTATGTAGACCCCCTGCTTCTGAACTGATCGCTTTCGTGGATGATACATTTTGTCTGCTACGTCTTTTTACGAATTTTTGAAAACAACCATTTGACAGCAGGAAAGAAGCGATCAGGTCTGGTCCATCTGCAAGAATGTTTTGTTCAAACTTCTGAAGGGTACCAGTTGTTTTTAATTATCTGACGACATCCCGTCATAATTTTAACAGCTCGATGAGGAATCAATAAAAGCATGTTAATCAAATTTTGTTTATTCTTTTTAAGACAGATAAGGTTTAGTAAAGAAATATCCACTGGTGATTTCAGTCATCCACTGGTCATCAGTAGGTTTGTTGTTTGCGCCCATGTGCACAAACCCGATTTGACGGATAATGACGGGGACGGTAGTAGTGGGGAACTGTAAACGAATTTTCGGCATTTTATGACATATGTATCAGACCCCTAAATCGTCTTGTCCCTCCCCCGGAGAAATGAGGTTTACATAACTGTCTTCTCTCAAAGCAATCGGGTAATCTGAGCATTGCTTACAAGTGAGTGGGACCGAGAACTCAGTTGCTCCCAGTACAAGGTAAGTGACACCGTGGTTATCACGGTTGCAACATGAAAGTGCAATAGGAGTTTAAGCTCCGGCCTTGGCAAAGATATGTGCAACTGACGGGATGTAACAAGAACGAAACTTGAGTCTAGTGCTTCGTTCGGAAAGGGTTGGCTGAAAGGTCTGTAGAAATGTGACTACCACGATCATTTATGAGTGAATTTGAGTTCGTACTAACCAAAACTATTACTTACCACTATACAACTGCAGTTATCATAAAAACCGCGTTTCCCCTCTAAATTCGCATTCATTAATAAACTGCTTATCCGTGTAACTTATACATGAACAGAAGACGTTGAAGTACACCACCGTGTGACCACAACTGTCAGATTACAATACTGTGAATAGGTGCGAAATGTTGGTTCATAGAACATCGTGTGCTCTCATTGGTTCACTCAGAGATTTAAAAAATGCACATCATTACCGACTTACCGTGGCCATTCCTGTTTCGCGCGTCTGTGAACAGTCTGACAACACGATGATAAGCCGACGTTCAGAATTCCACACCGAACTGTTACATCGACCACCGTGAATCAAATCGTGAACGGCAACCACACGTTTGTCATGAGTTACTCCTGGGCGTGAGATATCAGGAACTCGAAGTGGCGAGCCGCATCGAACGGAATATCATGTGGTACCGCTACGTAATTGGCCAATTCCTAACTTACTGGCCTTGACTGACTGAGCGAGATGTTCCGCCTACATACGCCCGACCAATCTACGTATAACAGAGCACGCGACGGCACTTAGCAACGAAGGTAAACAATAAGTTGATTGGACACTGAATAATCAAGTAATTAGGTAGAGATCCTTGAGGTGTGTGATCGGAGCATGCTCACCAGATGTGGTAGACAACAACTTACGTACATTCTCACCGGTATCGTAATACACAGAAAATAGGACGAAAAAGATGGATTCAAAAGGAATGTAGTCGTTTATTGAACGTGCTGTGAACACACCACAGGTATTTAGTAGATGAGGGTGTTCGCGACTAGTACGTACTAAGGGTTCAGTGTTGTCTCTGAAGGGTAACCAAACAAGCGTCGAACTGAATAGGATTTCAAAGTGGATCCAGACAGAACCGTGTGATCATTCAATACTTTACGGATAATTGTCACATACCATAGTGAAGTGTTGGGTTTTTGTTCCTACTTAACCAAAGGTGCATGCTGTAGAAGTGGAAAGGTATTTTGTGCAACTGTTCATTTATTGACTAGGTAGTCATTAAAATCACAAAACTGTTCGGCACAAAACGAAGACAAAATCGGTGAATGGTACATTGGAGGTAGATAGTCAAGACAGTCCATCTCCCGTTTCTCCTCCGATTTTTAGTGCGTGTTCCACATGAGCTAGTGAAGGTGAATTGGACTCAGATTACACTATTCTCGATTCAACGCATCCTTGACGTCTACCACGAAGCCGTGGATCATAGCATTGTTGCAGACTTTTCGAGTGGGTATGCATCAGGTATTCGTGATTGAATCCAGATAAAAACTATAGACTAGAGAGTGTGACGTTTTTTTAAAGAATGAGCTATATTCCTGCCATGCTTGACAAGTATTTTAGGACACCGACTTGTTGTAGGATTACATTCTTTTACTGGTGTGGTAGAAATTTGTACAGTGTAATGAGATGAGCATGGATATTTTGCTAATTCTTCAACATTCTTTATATCAACGCTGATCTTCTACCACTGGTTTTCTCGTAAAGTCTACTTAGTCTTGTAAAAGGTCACGGCAATGGCATTTCATCACGGTCACCCTGATTGAAGCACTTCTGGTTTTTGACTTCACATTTCCACACATATCTTTGTGGGTATGAGTCTGCGTAGTTTGTAAAATGCAGGTAGTAAACATGGCTGACCATAGTTGATTCTTATTTACTTCGATAAACCATCCACGGTTACTTCCACCATTTAATTTGCATGGTCCGCGCTGAGATGTCCAGCGCAATCGTCCAGCTCATTTCGAGGTAAAGCTACGTTGTCAATCAAGGGGATGCGTTGATTTTGATTAGATCATACCCAAGTTTGTCCTCCGGTGGTGTTTCCTATGCGGAGATGGACCTATCTTGAGACGGACGATAGAAAGATTTGGCCATTCAAGTCGGTCAGCATTCTCATTTACGGTCAGGTACAATTGCTTAACAGCTCAAAAATGACCTGTTGGAACTCGTTAAGTGCCGCAACTCACTGATCGTTTTTGTCTGAGATAAAACTGACTACCTATCCGCATTTAAGTTTTCGATCTATCTGGACGGTGAGGATAGTATGACAGAAAGAACATTTCGGCTAGCAAGTGCTCACGAAGAATTTGTTTACTGACGAAAATTATGTATCCCACAGACATGAGATTTACAGAATTGAGCAACATGTGTAACAATCCGGCGCAAATGATAAACTCTGCATTATGTGGTGTGCAATTAGACTAACGCATGAGAAGCTGGGAAACTGGAAAGAGAAATTTTATCACATGATTACCAAAGAACGGAGCTTAGATGTCGTCGGTGAGTTAGCTGTCGTAATAGATGAGTCATTAGGATTTTATTTTATCCGAAGGTTTTGGTATAGCTGTCGTCACAGCATGGGCCATTAAAGTCTTTACTAAATCTCTTTCCAGTTGAATGTCATGCTTAGTACCTTGAACGCTGTTGCAGGAGAAGTAAATGTGGCGATGGTTTCTTTTACTCGCATCTGCCTATCGTCAAGAATGGCAGCCTGTCGACTGCACATATGACGAAGAAGCGTACCTTCATTGTGTAGCCCTATGGTTTTGACGAGACCACGTTTAAAAATGTCTCCGGTCACCCACTAAGGACAAACTGGTGTCAAATAAAATTTCATAATTGTGATACGCAATAATCTCACTTAGTCTGAAACAAAAAACTGACAGTCAACGACCTGTTAGAAAAAACTGTTGACTCACGCAGTTTGTCTGCCCTGGAACTGACGACAGTCTTTGTTTCATGTAAACCCAATGGTTGAATGTTTTTGATTGTGTTGCTAACCGCATGTCCTATATATTCTAGTGTTTTACGTTCGTGACTGAAGAGAGTAAACGAAATGTTAACATCTCGCGATGTATGTCTTCTATCGCTATTGGTGTCAGCTACACATTGATGGTTACACAGTTTTGTCACATGGCGAACTTCCATCTAGTTTGGAGATACTGGAAAAAGCTAAACTCGACCTATTTTGTGAATCGGCACCAGCAGCTAAGGGAAGAAAAAGAATATTCTGTGTAAGTTGGCGGCAGCATTGTCACTTCATGTCACCTCGGCAGAGAGTGTGTTGAAGTTTGTGCACAACAGATGGATGGATAAGTGGCCTGAAAGGGGCGGTACATATTACCTGTGGCTTCTCGTACGAATACCATATGGAGAAATGGTCGTACAAAGCAATTAAGCAGAAGCTATGGGCTTGGATATTTCGGGGTGTGATACAACCGTTTGTCACGACAGTAGACTGAGTATCATGATCTGTGGCCCTGATATTATTTGGAGTAATTAACCTTGTTGTTTTAGAAAAAGAAACAAGTTGCATAATTTTTGCAAAATTTATTACTGCTCAGTTCAATCTACTTAAATACTGACTGATTACATCCTGAATAATTTATCCGAAATTTTTAGCACACGGTTTACATAAAACTGGGAAAAACTTGCTGTGCGTGCGTTGGACTTGAGCAAACAAAAGCAACTTTCGGCACAACAACATTTCACCGGTCCTCAAAGTCAAACTGAGTATAACTTGAGGTGAAGTTAGTCGGAAAGCTGAAGGGCGTGACCAAACGACTAAATGCTTGTTTATATTCTCTATAAGGTCTAATCGATTGAGGATTGCGAGGAAAACGACCATTAGTAAGACCCAGAGAACAGTTTTAATGAGATTGACACGCCCTCTTCGTCCAAAATGCAGCACCTTGAAAGCAAGTGATATCTGCTACTCTGTAAACAGTCAGTGACGTCAGACTTGAGATATTTTGAAACATCAAGCATTGTGAAACAATATATGGAAACAACACTATAAACACAAAGAATACATGGATGCGAAAAGCGTTGTACGAATAATTAACAAGCCGTTGGGAGTTCTTGTCATATATGCTGTCAAACGCATTGTGGAATCAACTTGTCGTAGAAGTTAGCGCAGATTGTTTCACAATGCAACGATAGGTCACTTTGTATGATCAACAGACACAACGGGCGAGATGTTAATAGGTTGCTTATTTTCATTGATCGGGTACATAAAACAGTCAGATAGTGTGCACACAGCGTCATACAAAAGGCACGATATGAGCTGAATGGAAAGCAATGCAAGTTCTAAAGAAACAAAGCTCACAGTAGATTTTCTGGATAAAGTAATCAACACGATATGTCTTTATTACCAACGGTGACTTCGTAAACTTCAGTGAACTCAGTATTCCGAACAAACTGTTGAGAAAAACCAGCTCGTCTGCTGGAGACTTACGGTGATCTTAGACAGGCGCTTACACATTCAGACTTACTGATTCATGTGAATTTGTATCATGAGTGTCAGGATTGAGCTAGACTCTAGAAAAGTAGACGCATTTTCTGATCATCTATTGAGTCTACAAAATAACCCAGGACAGAGTTTAAAATACCCTTCTATAACCACAGTAAACGTGTTAAATTTTGAACTGGGTACATAGGTGCTATTATAGTGAGTGCTGGTCACTTCAGCGATAACCAGAGAAAAACTGAGTGTGAAAAACGAAGTATGCTATCCAGACTAAATATTGCGTTAAATATTAGCATTTCAGTGCTTGAGATACACCACCATTGTTAATTTGGGACACGGAACAGGAGGCAAGTAAAGTTGGCAGCGGCTCCAGCCTTGAGCTGACATTCTTTCACATTAAACTCTGCTAGTGACTAATAGTCCAGAACAATGTACGACTTTTCTTTCGTGACAAACTTGGTTAGAAATCCTAATCATGGGTTATGGTCTAAAGTTAACAGCCTAGACTACTAGACAAGTTGAGGTGAGTTCACACACGAACGTGGTTAGGCGTTTTTCATGAAGACGTCGGCTGTTTAGTATTAGATTCATTGTCTAGTAATCACTACGATCACTTATTGAGAACACTGAGCTAAGTCTAAATTCTGCTCGTGGTAAAGATATGCACTACTGACGAGGTTCAACGTAAACGAAACTCGAATCTAGTGCAACCTTTCAGAAGGAGCTGGCTACACTCGGGATGTGGATGTAAAAGCTGCCGCCAAACGCAAATAAGGTTCAGGTTTATCACTAGACACGATATACAGGACCAGTGCTCGTTACAACCGATTATACTGACGGCCCCGCTGAGAAAATTTGGTAGGCGCCGTCTACTCGGCTGTGTAGTTCGAGACCATTCACACTGCTGGTCGGAAAGGTATTCAGATATGGCAGTGTACCACAGTCAATGACAAGCTTGTATCCTGGAGGTTGGTGGCTCCACTTTTTCATGAAGCTCTATTGTCTTCTTTCCCTCTCCTGTTCTTCTTTGAACAATCATACCTAATAGTCTGTTGCTTCGTGGGTTAGTCTTGGGACCAACTGCAACGCGAGTCACTGTATTTGCAAATACGGATCAAAGCTGAAAGTGATGGTGAGGATCGAAAATAATGTTTACAGTGCTTTAAAATGATAGACTTTTCTCATCCGGATGTCCGAGGTTACAAACTTGTTAACATTTCGACTAGAACAGCACTAACTTTCATGAGGGTTAAAGTGATAAAGATGACTGACAAGTGTACTTTGGTGGATTTCATCCAGATGTATACTCTGTGACTCAAAAGTATTGGGCAAATTGCTTAATCTCGCAAAGGCTGTTTACACTGTAAGAGCACACCAAAAAGCCCAATTTTTATGCGGCATCATATCTGGAACATGTTAACGGGCCACACTATGAGGGTTCCATTAACGGGAGTCAGATGTCTCCAAAAATACACCCATAAATTACGTTCACACTCGCCACTAAATGTGTAATCTTGATAGCCATCCTAATGTCTGACGGAGCTTCTCGTGAGTGTGCTGCCAATGGGTACACCCGTTGTTCGGTGGGTTCAACAAACACATGGATAATGTTTGACTCAAATTAACAGTATAGAGATCCTTAACCTCTACCAGTACCGGGGATAGCAACGCAAGTGTTGAATCATCTGAACCGGCTAGGTCAGTCGAATTCCGTAATTTTTTAAGTCCTCAACCGTACTACTCAGTCCGCCTACCGGATTTTTAACAATACGACTGGAATACTACACTTCCTGACACATACCGATAACAGGCTGCTTTGATATTCCGAAGTTCAGATGCATCTACACTCCTATTGCTGAAGCTTCCACTTGTCCAATTGGTACACTAGTTTGCTAAATGTTGTGTGAAGTTTTTGTCAACTGATGCACTTCGCTTGGGACTCAAAGCGATAATGACAGTCACTCAGGACAGATTGTACAATGCCATTACATATAATCTGTTGGAATATTCCATTAAACTTATGTGACATATGACCTACAGTCTGTACTCACATCGTTCACCCCTTCTCTCAGGTGGCTAGCTCAGACACAATATTCAACCAATAGTGCATGTTTTGGTATACATTGTTTGTATTTCTGCATTTCGGTGGGGCATCGGGCTGAACGAAAATCCTTCATGTGAGGGGCATCTAGAGTTAGGATAACTCATGCGCAGAAACCATTATGATTGGTGGACTGGGGCATTTTCCAGTGGTAGACTGAGGTCACTCATCATGTCGAGTACAGAGCCGACGTTGCACCTTAAACGCACGCGCCAAGACGGATAACCAGTAAACTGATGCATTCAAGGCCCATACAGTAAAATGGTAGATAGTAAACCGTCTCGATGCTGGTCAAGTAGTACACAAGAAGGGAAGTAAATGAAAGAGTTCCACTGTTGAATGGGACGATTAATTGTCATGGTTGTGTGTTAGAGCAAAGCCAAGCACTAAATAGGGGAGCTTTACTAACATGAACAGATCAAGACGTGTTGGCAGCTACTGCATTTTCAAAATACCGACTGAGTGGAAGGTGAAACAATAGCCACTGATTAGCCACTTCGGCAACGACATCACAAGGGTAACTTTGTGGTCCTCCCGATCATACGGACCACACTAATTGGCTCCTGCTGGATAGTTAACACCGACAAAGGCAAAGCTTAGTCTCATACACTGGAGCACAAGAAGCAAGCATTTCTACCTAGTTGATGTCTTGAAAATTTTTATTAATTGTTCCGCTTACCAACAAGATCTGCGTTAACTGGTCGCGTGAGTGTTGGTCAATTATTTCAGCGACGACTCGTTTTCATCGGTTTCCTCTTTACCGTTTCATGCAACCAACATCGGGATAACGTGAAATCCATCGCCTTACTTTGGATAGTGTCAACATTTTTGGGTTCGGTCATACTGATGTAAGAGATTACGCTTCTTGTAGGCCAGTTGCGTATTACAATGGATGTTACTGTCCCACTGAAACAGTGTCTCAATCCGCTAGGCGCAACCACTTTTCAGCCTAATCGACCTAGTGAAAGCAGATGTATGGAACCGTAGTGTTTAAACACAAATTGTTTGGTTCACCATTGAGTGATGAAGGTCAAAGAGAATTGCTGTGGAAAAGACATTACAGTCGAAATGGACGATTGTTGGAGGAGTACTGGACAACGCCGGCCAAGCCTCAGTGGAGAATGTAATTTTTGAGAACAGCGTACAGGGAAGAGATGGTGGCAAACCATGGGGTGAGAACAGTTGCTGAAGAGTCAGTAACAACGTTCATTGGCTACGTTTTATCCCGAGAAAAGCATGTCCGCAAACTAAGCGAACAAACTGTAGATATATACGGATCTGATGTAAGCAAGGTGTGAGGCATCAATTGAACTTATAGGCAACAGTTCAGTTATCTAGAGAGAGGAGTAGAGGCCACTCTAGAACCACGAATTACGATCGAGTGAACATGGGAAACTCAAGAAGGGAGATGACATTGAAAATCAACAGTTAACATCATTAACGGTCTTCCGCAAGCTGTTCTAGAATAATAGTGTTCGGTTAGCAGACACTAAGTGAAAATTGATTCTAACGTTTCGCCTGTGAAAAAGATATCATTGGTTGTTCAGGAAGAGGGAAATTCGTACCTGTATCAATTTGATTGATATTTCATGCTGAGAACTAAACACACTGCGCTAATTTAAAGTTGAGCCACTGTCATACTGGTGTATGAGCATTTCCATCTATATATAGTGCGCCACGGAAACTAAAGAGTAAGGCTCAACATCAGGAAGACCGGGAACTGAAAGCGACTATTGCAAACGTGTATACGCACTGTGAAGGATATGTCAACAGGGAGACTGGTGATGCACGACTGACAAGAACGTGGATACATGTCAATAATGAAAAATAGTAGTTGTGCTCATGGTTCCGTATTTTTACATACTTTGTAATCGATGCTTCGTAACAAAAAACCCACAAGGATAAGTGTATTTTGCGGTTAAAAGTGATGTCATGATGTCGTGAAGCGGGCCGCTGCAGAGTAGGTGTTAGTGATTGCGGTCGATAGTGCGGCGGCAATTATGGGCCATGCGGCGGCTCAAGGAGGCTCTGCTTGGGCGAGAAATGGATCCCATCGAGCTCGTATCTAATTTGTAAGGATTGTCAGACAAAGCACTAACCGAAGTGGTACAAGAGTCACAAAGGCAGTTGGTGACGGGGAAGTTCGTCCAAGGTTTCCCGATGGCTGTCCACGACCGAGTTTGCATTGCTCACGTTATCTAACTGAGGGACATTGATGAGTTTCCGGAAGTGAGGCGGGAGTTGGAAGTTATGTCTGTGGCCTCGGTGGATGCGAACAAAAAGACAAACAAGGAGACACTGGAAGAAATAATGAAAGCAATGGAACAGCTGGCAGCGAATTTAGCTGTATTGAAAGCAACATCACGGAAGGGCGATAGAAAAGGAAGCTGCTTTAGATGTGATAAAAAAGGACATTGGAAGAAGCATTGCCCAGTCCGGCGGTTTAAGTGAGTTCAAGGACCAAGTGTTCCAGGATGGTTCTTTTCGTTGGGCATGTCAACTAATAATGGAAGACACTGAGGGAGGGCTGTACATATGTGTTGAGGTTGACGGGAAGATAGAACAGTGCTTGGTCAATATGAGGGCCGCCATTTCGTTGATTGCGCGTGCAAGGAGACAAAACGTGGAACTAAAATGTATGAGGAGCAGGACAGTTGGACGTCATAACCTACCGGTTGGTGGTATTGGAGGATTTGGGAGTGTCTGTTGGCAAACACGTCGTGAAGTACTCTTCCATTGTGTGTCTAGAAGCTAGGCAGACGACCCTTAGAGCAGATTTCCTCAATGCAACTGATGTCCTGATTGATCTGAAACTCAAGGGGCCGTCAGCTAGATGTAGTTCCCTGAGACTCACTGGACAGCAACTAAATAGCGTCAACAAAGTATTGTATGCCGGCCTAAAGTTCCCAGATGATGTTTCGGATATATTTTCAACCTGCTCATTTGCAATCGCATGCTATTTATCCTAGCGTCTGCAGACTATACTCCGATGCCTTCAGCGATGAGCCAAAAAGGACAATCGTCGTTCCTGTTGAACAAGATAATCAAATGGATATGAAAATCGACGCATTGACATTATGGCAACACCTAATCAGGATGGAAGATCGGGGATGTTCTGTGCTAGGAGTGTGTCCAAATAAAAGTTAACATTCTGTAACCGCCATTGTCACCCTGAAAGTAAGTCCGAACTACTCACTTGACAGAATTTGGCCGCCCTGAAGTACTGCTCTACGGAAAAAGTAAAGATGAAGAAAAGTAAAACTGCCAGGCAAAAATAAAGTTGCCCCGTTTAAACTACGTTCTATATTGCTAGCTGAATCCGATCATGGATTCAAACTGGTGTCAGCTGGGACCAAAAAACAAGGTCAGACACCCTAGCCAATAATTGTACGATGTGAAGATCAAACAATGATGTGTACCGGTTGAAACGATCGAATACGATGATCAACACCGCACAACCAATTAGTATGTACGAAACGATTATAAAACCGAACAATATCATTGAATGAAAAATCAAAACCATGGACACAGGGCAAACGGTACGTCATCCAATCAGAGAGAATAAGGCATAGGCTAATGAAAGTGGTCGAACGAACTGCTTTGCGGAGAACCCGACGTTGGTTTTGATTTCATGCGGGGCTACTCAATACTGTTCATCAACACGAAAGTAACCTGTATGTACTGTCCAACAGTTAGTGTGCCCTTGGTCTTTGTGAAATCCAGCCTCGTAATAATCACGTAAATTAATGTCGATGATGCGTGGTACGCTCACGCGAATTACAAGTAACAAAGGCGCGAAGCCGAACGTACCGAGATAAACATTAGTATAAAATCGTACAGCATCACAAGAGACTAAGCCCCAAAATTAAAGCCACCTTTTCCAGATCGTGAAACAAAAACCTTCGCTTTCCACGTGTCCTCATATGGTTGGATCTAACGACGCTAGTAAAGGTCAGATGTCTGCCATCTTCGGGATAACCAATAAATTCAATCACACTGGTGCACTTTACTTAGTTCGACCAAATCAACCACTTCTTGTGTCAAAAGAACACACCCCTGACTGCCAAAACTGGCTATAATACACATGATTGACGGCATCCGATTCGGATTAGCCTGTCACAGTGACCGAAGCCAAAGGACGCCGGCGCACAACCATCACCGCAAGTGGCTTGCACCGCACCATTCGCGATTCCACTCACACCACATATCCAGTGTAAACCTGAAGGAATAAGACCAGGAGGTGTGTGA
>QNGE01002128.1:110016-126795 GCA_008508345.1 Paragonimus westermani
ACATGTTAAACACGACGCCCAAGCTATTCAACTTCATTCGTACTACATTTGGTGCGGATATCTTACAACTGTTAAATTCCATTGTTCGTAATGTTCGTTGGGGGCCTTTTCGCATGAAGGTTCCACAGAAAGTGAGTCCGCTGAGATAACTTTATGCTAACTTTGAAAACACGATATGGGTTAATGGACGAATGTCACATTGCTCCACCATACGGGTGGTGTTTGCCAGCGGTAATCGCTTTCCTCGACTGGTTCAATTCTGTCACGAACGACATTCAAGCAGATGCACCAATTGACCTTGATGAAAAGCGCCTTCTCTGCACTGGGTTGACGGACGCGCATACATGGACGATATTGTTCTGCTAAGCCTCTACGCTAGGAACATGTACATTGAAATGAACAAAATGAAAGATCTGACAAGTCTGTGAGGAACGCCCTATTCACCTTCACAGTAAACAACGTTATTAAGAGGCTTGGGGGACCCTCGCCCTAATCTTTGTCGCACGCAGCCCACTTGAGACCATGGCGCGTTTCACGGACTTGGGTAGCAATAGCTCGCCGGCTTGTAGTATGGCTGAGGGAATACCAGCGAGAGTGACAAACCTCTATGCTGCCTTTGCTAACCTATCATCTGTCAAGTCCTGAGTACATTCGGTCATTACTGAAAAGGAGAGTCCGCAATAACTGTGTACGATCTGTTTTGCTCTATGGCTCACATCCGTGGCCTGTTTACAACGAAGGTTTGAACAGTGCTGCGACGTTTGACCACCTGTCAGTTAACTCACAGCAAGTAAGATAATCATGTGAAAATTGCGGCTGTTTGTCGGTGCATTGCGGACAAAATTGCAATCCACGACGATCGGATCACACTCTTCGTTTGAGCATCAAACCCAGCAAGCATTAGTCGGATAAAACTATTAATTGGTCAGGCAATGACGCGCTGACAAAATGAGGTCACACACTGTTCCGTTGAGTAGATTTGAAAGGCTTTCCGTGCTCAGCTACGGACTTCGTGACCACATAAATCGCCGGTTGGGAATGCCAGAGAACATGACAACGTGCTTGTATTCACAGCATTACTTCCAGTTAATCATATTTTACCTTTTTCTTCTGTATTTTTTAGGGGATATGCTTCACCATTGTTGCAGTGAACGATGGCTCCGACCGAAAGCCACATGGTCAAACTCATGACCGTTTGTGAATGGATAACTGAAAATGTAAATCAAAGTACAACAATCCTTATCATTCACCTGTAACCGGTTCGCCTTCATCTAAAGACGAAAAATGCCGCGAATCGGGCATTTTCATCTCTCGTTACGCTTCAGTCCCTTTGAACGGATAGAAAACGCAATACAAAGTTCGTCGGGTCTCAAACTTGTCTCATTTCTATTGACCACTGTCCTAACTCTTGAATGTGGCGTACAGTGCATGATCGATAAACGGTCTCGGTTGAAAGCCCAATTCTTAATTCGATTAGGGCTTACCATGCGGGTCAATTGAAAATATGCACGCACAACGAACGACGTGAACATGATCAGACGGCAATGAAGACAATGTCACGCACAAAAACGGAAGCTGACAGTTGGTTACACCAGGTGACTGTAAAGAAATATGCTGTTCAGATCGGAATGGTCGTCGGTAAATTGTGACACCAAGTTCAGTTTGCGGACCAAAAGCAATCCAAAGGAATCCAGCACTCCATTGACCAAAATTTTAAATCAGTCGAAAAACTTAGTAGCAACGAGATGGCGGCCGTAAAATGTGAGGTCGTATGATCGGCTTAGTTACTTCCAGGGTTTCAAGTTGGTTTATCAGACTTATCATCAGCACAGGTGAAATTAAGGTCCACTTGGTGGAATTATGATGCAAACACACATGCAACAGCGAGGAACACTCGTATGCATATGCTGATAACTCGACTACGTACAACGTATTGTTTAAAAAAGTTAAGTTGTGTTTAGTATATGTACCGCAGTGTTTGTGGTTATACTACCCATATAAAAGCCAGATCACTTGTTGTTACCGTTTTGTGTAGATTTGAGCCGGTCAGTATGTAGGGGAGTAAAATAGACAACTCTTAATGCAAACAAGGTTTTGTTAGGGAACAGCTTGGGGTTAAAAAGATAGATGACTTACATCCTCTATCCAAATTTCAACAAACGTTTACTCATATCAATCGAAAATTCACCTCTTGTTTCACTTAAAGCATCCACGTTTGTTGAATAGCCTTCTTTAGTTGACTTCATAATTACTGATGAGTAGTCGGGGATTTGGTTTATTTTCAAGTTGACCATCACACATTTGATCGCAGCCTTCGCATTCAGATAGACTTTCCAGCCAGCCTCTTTCGACATGGTTGACTGCTATGAAATGCAATGTCAACTAGGGCAAGATCGGGGAACAGAAATGGCTAGGCCAATGTATCAAGTTGGACCCTCTTTGGTGAACGCTCCATCTTCTGAGCGGTGAATACACAGCAGTTGTTCTGACGAAAGAATAGATGCCCACCAATATAGTGGCTCATACATGACAGCGGCTGAATGCAAAACGTCCGATTGTGAGAAAGCGTTCTGCCCCAGTGATTTTCCCTAAATGACGACACTGTCGCCTTCACACAACAGCAATAATCATACTTTATGTGTAACCATTCTGGCCATCAAAAATTAAATCTCTCTATCGAAATCCATCCGGTCTGTCCACGTGCTCCTCTCATCAGACAACGTATTCACTGTTTTCTGTGATACCTTGTCGACGGCGATATTTGTCAAAGCGTCTGGTAGGTAAACAGCAACTAGTTTTGTGGACTGTAGTCCTTGAAAGGCCCAGTACAAAATGTCTCTTACTAACGCGCACAGGTCACTGTTTCTCGTCGGAGGGGCACATCTTCACCCATCAGTCTGGTTATCCTTAGAGTGGTTTTCGCGAGTACCAAGTTCTATCCATTATGATATCATCTGATTTCCCAGGTGCCGAAGAGCACTGCATGCGACAGAATTATCACCTAGCGCTAGCGTTACTCCTATAGGCGTTTGTGTTAGAGAAAATATCACTGCAGTCCGTTGAGTTTCCGGGAAAAACGACCGATGGGTGCTACCCACCGAGTTGTGAACATCTCAGTGGTAATTGGTAACGATTACATTAGTTAGAACGCAACTCAACATCCAGATAGTGTCACACCTAGTCCATATGCGAAGAAATACGGTCACACAAGCGTGGAATGACCACTTTTTGACAATCATTATTTCACACTGAAATAAACAAATGACAAAAACGTGATCTTATCACTATTCATACGATCTCATAAAAAACCGACCAAACCACACAAAACTGAAGTGGCCTTATAAGTGGAACAGAGTGTACAAAAGAATATCGGAAGTGTCCAGAACATGACCGCATGACTGACAATCGAAATTATAGAGCTACCAAGAAGTTTCACAATCGGAAAACTTCGACAAGGATAAGTAGCGCCAGTGACACCTAGAATACCTTACCGCCAAAAATGGTGTAGAAGCCCGACTTTTTTCACCAGGATTGAAAGGAACAGACTTGTTCCAGGACAGGTACTAAAACAACCCAAATAAATGAAACCAACAAACATGATTTAGGAACACTTTGAAAGTGCAGTCTTTTCCACTATTTCAACCAATACAAGAAAACAGGTCTGAAGACTAATGAAATACAAACGATCACACGTTGTGGACTAGTAAGTATAAAAATAGTCGTGAAGCAAAGAGCTAGATCGGATTTTACAAAAGTGTACATAATGTATAACCTGAAGTTAAGTTGATGTGAAATCCAAGAGTTAAGGAAAAAAGAAAACAAGATGGATTATGCTTGAGTACAGCAGGTTCCTATAAATATATGTACAGGGAGGGTAATACGAAACAGACTATTGCAGGAAGAAGAGGGCGACCTTTAAGTATGCCTGGCAGGGTTAAGAGTAGCTGAATCCGGACGGATAGTATTCTGACGTATAAAACGTGTCTTCTTAAGTGTTCCGTTAACAGAATATAACCTCTTTTCAGGACTACAGGAAGAAGGTATTACGGAAGATTTTGCAGGTGGGTTTTGTTGTTTTTTGTCTGATTTGGGTACCTGAATAGTGGCTCTTGAGTGTTTTTCCTCGTGAAAAGAATCTCGACATGACTGTACAGATTGTGGAGTCGCAAAAGAAGAACGCTTTGTGCTCGAAAAGGCGTTATCTTTAACTCGAGGAGGTGATTCATGATCAGAAGTATAATCATACGGATAGTCAGTTGAGCAAATTCGTGGGGCAAGTACTGTTGACCGGCGTTCGGCAGCGCGAATTCCATTTTGGCGAGGAACACCAGAGAATGGTTTGTTCAACCGTTGGCTTGAGGAATCAGAATCCAGACGTGAATAAAGAGAAAAACGGGTTGAAGATTTTGACTTTGTCGCATATTTGCTAGGTTGTGGTCGGCGATACGTGGTTGACGGTCCCAAACCGCTATCACGATCGGACGCGTCCACTCGCCGAACGTAACCCTGATCAAAGCGTGGATGAGTGTTAGTACGACGATCGCTGTATAAGGTAGCAAGGGTGGAACGAGAAGTGATGCTTTTCTTACAGTCAGAATCATTAAAATATGCTCGTGAAGGAACAGCATATCGCACGCTTGATCTCGAAGGACATGTAGAATTTAAATCATGTGACAAATAGTCCGGGTTCAGTCTGGAACGAGGTATACGAGCGGTCTGAGTTGTAGAAGTTGGCTGCATTAAATTTTTCTCAATCAACTGTATCAGTGCATCAATAATGAACTCTTTCAAAGATTCATCCGACAAATTAACTAATCCTCTCTTGTCAACGCTTGTGTGATGAGCAAGAGATTCTCCATGATGCAAGCCAGAACGACGTCGTTCTCGGAAACGCATATAACCCCGATTACGTTCCGTTAGATCAGAACTATTCTCACGGATGTCATAATTGTCAAATGGAGGCTTATGCACGCGCCCAACAGTATCTCGCCGTGAACCAACAATAGGCTTGGAAGAATTACCAGAACGCAGGTTCTCGTACACATGAGCTTTGCCAAACTTCAAAGTACGATTAGAGCCGGACAGACTGGTTCTGACCGGCAAACATTTTTCCATCAGTTCGTCTGGTCACCTGGAACGGAACGTGAAGATACGGTAAATGAACAATCTACTGACATCAATGGGAATAGGGAATATAAATAAAAACTGTATTTTGGAAGTTAGTATATAAACGAGGCCCGTTGTTCAGATCAATCAGACGAAACATTTTAAAAACGAAAAGCTTAGGATTTACTGAACAGAAAGCAATGCAACCGTTCACGAGTCAGGATAGACACGGTCAACCATCATAGCAAGTTGTACAGGTTACAGCCAAGAGGAAGTGTCTCATCGTATGAGGGAACGGCTTTAATCTAAACACCACGCATTGATCTGTACTGGTGAATTCATGACAACGGTACACACACACTTGACGCTTATTGATAAAAAGTTTCTTGTGACCTGAACAAGTCACAATAGACTCCGCTACTGATGTTCCCAAGAAGTGAACCCATTGGTTTGGTATGTTCGATAACTTCTCCACAGTAAAAAAAAACGTTGAATCTAGAGGAATTGAAAATTCACTAATTACGCCGCTACCTTTGCATACGACCACACCGTCGAGTGTACATCTTTTGCACCAGTAAACGTTAAGTTAAATATACTACACGTGCGTCCAAAAGACGAAACGTCCAGCAGATAACTACTCTCGGCTTGTAAACAAGAAACAGAATAAACCGAATCAGTTCCCACAAAAACTGCAATCCATAGCTAAAGAATGCAACTTCAGCGTTTTTACCAGAGATTATGAGAGATGATGCTATTCAAGATGCTACTGTTGGCTTTAAGCAGCAGTCACGTTCTCCAATTACTTCAACGTTATCCACTACAGCTGCCGTTACACTCGGAAGTCTGGTACGTGTTGCTATTGCGGGTAATAGACTGTCTTTACGGGCTTTATGGAACACTGAAAATACCGAAAGCTACAATCCCTTATGTGTTACTTACAAAAATAGCTGAGGAATCTTCCGATCTAAAAAATCACAATGGTATTCAAACCACATAATATCAAATAGAGTAATTCAAATGTATGCCTATGAGGCACAACGATTTTTTTCGGATACCAATGTCAATGTCCACACCACCAAAGCTCTGCACATAGGTTTTGCCAGGTCACGAATTCATTAAGCCACAAATACAAGTGAAGATGTTAGCTGAAAACGACAACCCACCATTCTAGCTTTGCAGAATAAGAGTCTCCTACATGCTGTTTGAAAAGTGAGACCGGAATTGCAGACTCATGGCTGACATATTGAGACTTCATTTAGTTGCAGACAAACGCTCTACACTTACTGGATGAAAAAACAGCCGAACCATTCAGGTCCGCCTAGGATATAGTTAAAACGAGCAATTAATACGAAAGAATGATGGTCGTGGGTCCGTCAATGAAACGGTTCACCTATATGGATGTTAAGTCATTTCCTAAAATCGACAGAATGATTACAACACAGCATTTGGCATGACGTGTTCGCTACAGTTGATTTACACAGTTAACAGAGTTTTGTTTCGGAATGATTTCAGGAAGATTAAGTAAACCACCGCTAACTCGATCGCAACCTTCATGTGACAGGCTCCCGTGAATTTTAATATCACCTGCAAGGACAGAACTGGAACACAGCAATTATCTGGCAATGTAATTCATGAAATGAGGAAAGAAGGTTATAGCTGAGGAACTCCGTTTACATATCCGTCTTACCAGAGACTAAGTTATTGATGGGCGCTCGGGACGTCCTATGATTCGGAAAATCCAGCATCCAGCACGATTTTAGAATAGCTTACGATTCACAAGAGTAAACGCCTTGTAAAAGTCAACACAGCAGACCCTGAAGTGTTCCCTTGAAGCAGCCACTTTGCAATCTCACCTGGAAAACATGTCAGAGTAACTTGTCCTGGTGGGCTTCGGTGATCCACACACGGTGCAAAGCTGACACCACAAGTCACTCAGGTCAGTCGACTTTTCTCCTGATGTCGGGTAGGCATCCGCTTTTATAAGGGATAATCACGGAGAACTAGTGCACCACTGTTCTTGTGAATATAGCATCATAGTCAGAGTAACATGACAATAAAAGTGTTTCTAGTTTGACAAACAGATTGGGAATAACACAACGTTTCGAGCAAGTTGTAATACTCTACGTTTCAACCACCTCGGGTGGCCTTCCTCAGGAGTGTTGTAATCGAAATCACCTTCTTTCTAGTTTGGTTAGGCATGCTAGAGGCTAGCAACATCCTGAATTGTATCCGAGTCAGTTCAAGTCAAAAATTCGTTTTACACATCTTGGGGAGGGTGAATAGTCAACAGTACCGAGGACTGACTTCGTTTGTGTTTCCAACCACAGAGAGATAATGTTAGTCATCAACCCAATCACATTGTTCTTTTCTTATTTGTTGACCAATAGCATTTTAACTCGTCGCTCAATTATATATGACTGTATCAGTCAATGAGGAGGAATGATCGAGCACAGTGTGTTCACTGAAAATCTGTTCATAATTATTTCCATGGTGAGTTTCCAGTATCTGAAATCACAACCCGTATGGCTAAGGCTCGGATGGCGTTTACTAGCCCACACCATCTGTAATGTCAGCATGACCTGTCTTTATGAAAAGAAATCGTGTGCAATGTCATTGCGCGGTTACCAAACCTGGCCATTAGAGCGGAGGATGTTCATAGTATCTATCTTCGACCGTCAGCGTACGCAGAAAAAGAGGGTTCCACAGCTCCAGTGAGTTCAGCGAGCGATACGCGGATTCGAAGATGGAGCTCAAATCATCTAGGACTAACCAGTTCATTCTATTTGGCGTCTAGCAAACATATGCTAGTCCACAACACAGGCTGAAAACATGGTGTAACATTGCTCATATGAATTATAAGTACCAACAGATGAGCAAACCTACGTTAAAAGTTAAAGGGCACAGCAAAATGCCGAAGTGGGGAAAGATTTCCGATTTAGAAGTAATCATCGGATTGATGATACCAGATAATCATTAAGATTATACACACAGCTGGCATAGAATCAGGGCAGTAGTGGTGTCTCATTTATGATGGTTATGAAGAAAAAAATACCACCATGGGAAATCACTGGAGTATGGGGATTTCGACTAAGGGCCTAGTTGTAAGTAAATTAAACATCATTGGCAGTTGATCATAGCTGTCGCATCTCCATAGATTATCCAGTTGGCTCCTTTCGAAACGGAGCACTGGACTCAAGTTTCGCTTTTGTCAGAGCTCGTCAGTAGTGCATATTTTTGCCATGGCCGGGACTAGAACACCAACCACACTCTCATGAGGGAACCGTGCTGACCACTGGGCCTCTGAGGTCACACTGGGAACGACTGAGCTCTCATGTGTAAACAGAGCCGTATTCGCTTGTGTTCCATGCCCAGACTTATTTATAATGGTAGGTTTTCATCTACAAAGCTTAAACGATCAATATCACCGGGGACATCAGTACGACAAAGTAAACGGTCTTTTAATTCCATGGAGGTATCAAGTGAAGAAATTGGGTGTACTGAGCTTACATGAACAGTCTAAGATAAAACGTACCCTTTGCCTCAAAGTGGTGGTGTACAACTTAAAAACTATCAAATGAGTTCAACATGAGTAACCGGACACTAATGGCGACACAGTGGCCGGCCATCTAAAGAGACACCAAGTAAGTGGGAGCACGCATGAATTTCGCACCTGCTTATCCGTTACTAGCAGACTAGACCTTAGAACGGTATGGTGGGTTGCACATCTCGATGACCTACCGGACTAAACTGGAAGGTATGACGACTACACCGACAGAGTTACTCATGGCGGGTAGGCCAACAGGTAGAGGTCTGATAAAACAGTCTCCCAGTCCTCTATGTTGAGGGTTGTGAGAAGGCTGGCATCCCTTTCCGGGAAAAAAGATCAGTTTTGGTGCACTGCTACTCGCCTACTGCTTTGCGGTACATGATTTTGAGTCAAAGGCTTCGGTTGAGAACCTTAATCGTCTTCCTGTCCAAGTCTGACAGTCCTGGCAGCCCACATACAACCATGCCTATTCATAACAGCAACAATTCCACACTGTATCGGCCGTCTCGCAGTATACACCTGGTCATCCTATCTGCTGCATACAGCAGGGTGACTGGGCGAAAGCGTGCTAGTGCCGTCCTACTAAATTTCGCTCTCAGGGTCCTCTCGACGTCCATTTCTAGTAATTACTCTACAGGTCCCAAAACAGATATAGGTAACCATAGTACCACTGTGTCGATAAATCTCACCGCTTGCCATTCAGCCTCAGGTTTCCCTTGTCCCTTGCTTACACCTAGAACGTGAATATAGGTGCTTCCAACATTTGCAGTCTAAAACAGATAGGTCAACAGGGCACTCTTGCATCGACGTTAAAATTGTTGAATATCAGTAATTAGAATAGACTTCAGGACAGCAGTCAGTAGATGGAATGAACAGCACCTGCACTGTCTACCTGGTACCGGATACACGCTTCGAATGAATCTACGGCCGCTGCTACTGGTTAGGCTGGAGAAGGTATGGTCATCAGCACGACGACCGCAGCCACATTGGTAGATTGGATTCTTGTTAACTGTTAATTCTGTGCCGTTCGCTTGGCAGGTTCTATCACGACCAGCTCTAGACGCAAAACTTCCAGAAATCTGTTCACTGTACCTACTTCTCCAACTAATTGTAGTGACCTTGGTGTCATGGTAGCCTTTTACTCAGAACTGGCCACTCTCCTTCGGTAGATACATCGTGCAGATACGGTTATTGTAGCCAGTGATACGAATGTCTAAGTCAGCTGCTTTGGTGAGGCTGGGTTTAGATGGCAGGTTTTGGGCATTATCATATCGCTCGGAAAATGGCGGGAGGCTGTTGCAACTGTGCGCCGAGCATAAGCTATTTTTGGCAATCATTAGTTTTAGACATCGTGCGCGGCACTGTTACACTTGGCGCCCCTTACTCCGAATCAGATCTGTTCTCAAATAAACCAAATAGCTGCTGGTTTTGGGTGGCAGAGTCCCATTCAAGACTGTCGTTCTTATTGGAGCATATTCTTGGAATCAGACCATGTGTTGGTATGTTGCGGTTTTGTTTTTACTCTCGCTGGACAACGACCTCACCGATGACAAAGGCTGACTGCTGAGAAACTGGCTATGCCGTCGGTAGATCATAAGTATCAAGCCTGTTTAGAAGGCAGGCTTAGTAGTTCTCATCCCGAAGATCCTAATGGCTGCTGAACCCAGGTCTCACAGGCCATTTATAAAAGCCGGTATCGCAGCACGGTGGTTCATGGGTTGGACAAGCAATGGATCTCGGAGAAATCCCTGAATTTGTTAGATACCCGACAGAACATCTCTCATGGCAGTTCATATAACAAGTTTAGGAGGGATTTCCGTAGGAAGTTGAAACGCAACTTATCGCTTGACTAGTGGAGAAAGTTAAGGACGCGGAAACCGCTTTTGCTTCAGGGAATATGAACATTCAAGTTTATCCACGCCATTGGTCCAAGGTGACCGTCTCTCAGTAATACTATCAGCCAGCCAGACGGAAGACTTACTCATAAGTTCAGGGGATTACAGCACCGGGTGGGACACTGTGTTACCGCTACAAACTTGTAATGTAGTACCCCGATTGGCAGGTTTAGGACTACCCACTGAGACTGAGGTTCGTAATTGCACTTCGGATCTCAAACATAATAGGGTTACTGGCCCAAATGATCTCGTGCTGGTGAAGAGGCGTTAGTTGAGGCACAAACTCCGTTGTTTCAGATTGTGTGGACGACGCAGACTATCCCACTGTGCTGGCATCACTCGGTAATAGCTCCTATACTTGATAAAAGAGTTCGAGTCTCTTGAGAAAACCATGGGGAATTAGCTTGATCCCAGTGACTACTAGGATTCTGGCATCCATCATACTTCGTCAATTCACTGTAGCTCGACAGACAAACGCTAAGGGGAGAACAGGCAGAGTTTCGTCCAGGGCGAGGTGTGCTGATTAAATTCTCACTTCTCGTCAAATTCTGGAAGTGAAAGCTGTCTTGTCGATGCTGATGACTTTCACTTACAGCTCGGTTGTTGGTTGGCAAGGTGTAGGCACCTTAACGGTGAAGGCCTGAATATGGACGCAGTTATTTTTGGTAGTTAGGACCCTTTGCTTTTGTGTTTGTCGCATACGCTACATCAGCTGGATAAAAACGAATTAATTGGCGCTCGTCAGCACGACTACCGGCATCAACGTTCTACGGACGGCCTCCTCACGTCTATTCATCTGTCACAAACTCCTTTGGGAAACCCAGTTTGTCTTCGACATATTCAAGGCCTTCGGCCGAGTTTGGCAAGACAGGGCTCTCGAAATTACCTATGTACGGAATTAATTCAAAAGTGACCGTGTGAATCAACTCTCGTCTGAAAGTCGATTCTGAAAAAGTTCACAGAGACGTTATCATGTTATCCCCACAAAAAGCACATGTCGGTATCCCACAGGTTTCGATCTTCCACAATGTTTCTCCTATTCATGTTCCTGGCTTGTTTACACACATGATGCGACACTCCGTCATTCTACTATCCATCCCAATCAGTACTCCTCAACTTGTCAACTGTCATCACCGCGTGCATCTATCAAAATCACTATGAACAATAACTTGGCAAGAATGTAGGAATGGGATGCAACAAACCTTCTCATGAGTGAAATCATATCGACACATTTTTATGTTAAAAGCTAGGCAGCACTCACAATTGATTGCAGCCTTCGCATTCCCGTAGATTTTTCTACCAGTCTCTTTTGAAGAAAATTGCTAAATCAAGTCTCGTTCTTGTTATAATTCGTCCGTAATGCATGCCTTTGTCACGATGATGCTCTTATGAGGAAACCGCGCTGACTACTGTGCAACTTGCCTCACAGTATGACCGAATTACCACATGTAAATACTTACCCACATTCGTCTGTGTTAAGGGACAGACTGCGGAAAAAACCGTCTAGCGCAGTGGACAACGAAGAGGAGCGAATTGAATGTTTGGCGCTTGACAGCCCATTATTTGCACAAGTGATTACAAAAGTGTGATCGTGAACCGATAGAGATGTTATATAAATTGAGAATAGGGAGAGAAGACTGCAGCCCGTAGAACACCAGAGCCAGTGATGTGTAAAGATTAAGCTCCGTCGTTGAGGATACCGATGAGATAACACCTTATTTGAGAAAGCTAGAAGGGATAGCATCAAAAGCAAGTGACATATGGACTTCGGATTGCACGTACTTCCTGAGCACTTCGGTTTGAGATATCAATATGTTCTCGAGAAGGTGCTGATACTTGTAGTAACTGAGACGGGGTATCGTTACTGGCGGAAACTGCGTATAGTAGGTGGCCATGCCTTCTGCTGTCTACATATTACATAAGAATAGGCAAATTGGAGTGACAATATTTGGTATCCCAAACTTATACTTGAGTACGCCAAAATTCCCCGTAGAGCGTTTAGCTGGATTACCTTTGGAGCCGTCGATGTTGAGCGTAACAACTGTGTTACACCGTACCACGAGACAGCCTGCACAGTATCGTCTCAATGAAAATAGCCTTGGGATACTTTTCAGGAGCATGAGCATGCAAGGACTGTATCAACCAGTCCCTTAGTATCTTCGGTCGATGAGCTGTAAGGGGTGTACAGTCCACAAGTGCCCGCTGCTTAATGCGCTTGGCGAACATTCACTAGGAGTCTACAGACAGTGGTCGGGTCTCTATACTACCTTGCTCAGCGACTCCATAATGACAAGGAATTTTGTATGATATAACACGTACTGGGTGTCTGTGGAGTTTTTCAGTCCGGTGGGGATGCGGGTGAAATCACACCACGTAATGACGTGGTCGCTTGGCCGAAGAAAAGTGATGCGAGAGACATTAGCGACCACAAATGGATCGGTGGACAGTAGAAAGTTCAACCCGGAGCACTGGTTACAACGGCGCCATCTGGTAGAGTTTCGCATGTACTCGGTGAGATTCAGGTCCACAACAACATTGGGCAATTACCGGTTACAGAACTTACGTAGCTGAGTGCGCCCAGAGGTTATATGGAGGAGGCGGAAGTCTCTAGAATGATTACAACTGTGCATTTCCTATGAACCATAGAATATGAACAAGTAGACATTCGTTCAGTAGTGTTGCAGCCAGAGGGCGGTAGATGACTATACCTACACAATAATTATTGCTGTCGGTTCTAGAGAAGCATCACACGGAGCTCGGTAGGCTCGTAGGTGGGGTGCCCAGAAAACGAGAACAATGAAATTCACAGGTGAGTGAGGGTGCAACTTTGCCGCGACTACTTCCGAGATCAAAGCGTAGAAGGTTGAGGTATTGAAAACAGAATTCAGCATCCAGCAAGTCATACAACAGTGACCCCTAAGAGTGCTTGCGTTTTAGCGCCTGGAAGATTGTCCAACTCGCCGCTGCCGGACGACTCGCGTACCACATGGACGGAGATAGCCGCCTTCCGACAGGATTTTGCCATCTCAGAAAGTGTTTATCATCTCATCAACGTCGAAATTGATCTTCGTGTAGGCGCCTTCAGAAGTCCAGTGTATTGGTATCATATTGAATTCGGCGCTCGGGCAAAGCTTTGTCACCCCTTGCAAATAAAGTAATCAGGGAAACGTCTGAGCTGGCTAGTAGCAGCGACCAACACGGTCATTCTCCTCTCTAGAAGTCGCCTTATCAACATAACCGACTTAAGGACAAGAACGAATTTCCTGGTCGATACCAGGGCGGAAGTCAGCGAGACCCTCCGAAGACCCAAGTCTCGTATCAACGGTACATCCAACTCTAGCGATGGTCAAAGCCCGCTAAGACTACACCTCAGTCTCTGGCTAACACTTCGTTGAGCTTTCACGGTTGCAACCGCTCCCAGGGATCACGCATGAACGTCACCTTAGTCACGCCTACTTCCGCTGACCTTAGTGACCTAGGTGTGACCCAGATGAGCCAAATTTTCAAACATTATTACAGCGCCAGTTTTAGAAGCTGGGTACCACTACGCTGCTCAATGCACACAAAACTGTCTTTTGCGATGTTTCAAGTGTTTCAAGTCCTGTGGTACCGTTAACCCACCGGTGCTCCACGAATTCTCGCATCCCTGTATTCACGCTACCGTTAAGTTAGTAACAGATCGTTCTGTCTAGCCTAGGGTTAGTGCCGACGTTTGTAGCTCAGCACGCGCTCCGAGGTGCATAGAAACACGAGGCACTATTTCCAATTTCAGTCCACTAGACGTCAGGTTTTTGCACGTCCAAATCGGTTGAGTAGGACGTTTGCCACCTTCGAGGCCACATCTGCATACCAACTAGTATTGACCGGCCATTGTGATGGTTCGATGCTATCCCACAAGAAGCTGTCTCATTGATGTTGTGAATGTTGTCCTTGAACAGTGAGTGGAAAACTACGGATGCCCAATAACCCCCACGACCGACCATGGTCCATATTTCTAATGTTCGAACCTATGACAGTTTTCTTGAATGCCGCGCATTAGTATCACAGCAAGCCTCCGACCTCCAATGGTCTAGAAAGACGCTTCCGTAGAAAGCTTAAGGCTTTGCTTGTGGCATCACTTATTTGGCATAAATGAAGTTCTTCGTTCGGTGCTGTTACGGATCCGAAACACCAAAACCAGATCCCCAGTGCATCATAGTAGAATTTCTCTATGGCTGTGCATCGCGTCCACCTGGCGAATTTGTCTCACTCGCGAATACACCCCAAGCCTGCCCATGAAAAGGGTAGACTAGTGCAGATGTGCAAGAATTTGGCTACCTTTTCAAACGTGCTCGTCTGCTGCGACGATGTACAGGAACCGCGGTAACCACCTTACTCGGGATTTTTATTATGCTTCACGGCTCAGCGAAGCATCTTATGATTGATAGTCAAGGCAGCTATGACTGTCTCCATCGATCGTCTCAAGGAAGCCTACACAGACGACGATACTGGTCAGGCTCCTCCACAACTATCCGAAGCAGACCTCGTCTCCACACCGTCATTTTTACCGATACCCTTCACATCACCCGCCTCGAACCACGTGATCAGATCATCGCGTTCACTTTCATGCATGTTTTATATAGGTTCTTTACTACACTTGACTTTTTCTCAATGACAATGTTAGATATTCAAAAGAGAACGATGAGGAGCATTTTGTACAGTAACATGTGCTGTTCCATTTCTCTAGGAAGCTTCCACGGTGAGATTATATATATCTTTGCCCACAAAGCACTTGTTTTCCCTCTACACTGCGAATTTCGCGCAGATCAAGGGGGAACAGTTAGGGGAAACAGCACAATCCCATCTATCGTGGCAGCAGTTTGGAAAGCCTACCTCTGATCTTTTTCTCCAGCAGGCTTGTGGGTTGGGTAGCTCGCTCCGACAGCACAATCCTAGGGACGCATGGACGGTTCCGGATGTTGCAAGCAGACTGATACTTCTTCGCTATCACCAACCCTCTTCAACAAGGCGTACGCAGTCATTCTTGATTGCACCTACCCTTAACACCTCGAGTACCATTGCCTTTCTAGCTCTTTTCCTTCTTTTGTTGAAGGTTTTAAGAGTTGCAACCTTTTAGGGGAGAACCACGTAGAAACACCCTGAGTTTACCACACATTTCAGCCACCTTGCTACTGGTTTTGACTGTTGGCAGCAGTTAAGTCGCTTTATTGCGTGCTAGTCTGTTTCCGTTTGGTCGACCATTGAGGTCAAGTTAGTCATCTGGTCGCTTGCTTGAAGGTTTGTCCAGCAGTATTTTTTTGACCGTTTGATTACATCCCGCTTTCCTATTCCACTCGCAATAAATGTCGTTGTCCATTAGTTAGTTCTCCGGTTTATCATGAAAAACAGCCACGGTCCTGGTCGGTGAAACACTCCAGTCCACTACCAGTTGAAGTCACACACCTTTATCTATAGCACCTGCACCCCGATTTTACGATTGGGGCTTAGGTCATCTAGCGATGTGACAAAAAAAGGGCTGAGCCAAAGAGATCGAAAAGCTACTCACGATACCAAAAGATGAAGTGCCTAAACTACCTGCAGTTTGGGCAGTCTTGTTCCATCTGATCAGTTCTCCCAATAAAACAATCACGTGCGTCTCGTTTGCTAAACAAAGTTGGGTCGTTCATTCGTAAAAGTTGAGGCTGGCGCCTACAACTTCACGTTTATCACTACCAGTATATCATGGTTGTAAACCCTCTTCCTGCTCGACTTAAGAAGGGGTGCAATGGGTGTAATGCCTTAAAGGTAACCACTTGGGAGTCATGCAATGAAACTTTCTTTTCATATCCTGTCCATATGGATTATTCTGATAACCAGGACAAGCTATTGCAACTAAAAAAACGGATGCCTGGCAATCCACAAGTCCTCCTAAAATGAGACATTCACAGCTCCAGTTGTGGTTACCTGAGAGCGCACTCTCGATCGGCACCAACCGTGTATCGCGAATACTCCTGTCAGTAGAATTTTCATTGGACACTTAGCTGAACACCTGTTCACCGACGAGAATTTGGGTACACCGACGTAAGCGCTCACAAAACTGATACAATCGCGGTTCTGACAAAACACCGGAACCTAAATGCATCAGTGTGTGGACAACAGACGCCTGGATCCAATTAACTTGGGCCTCTTACCTAGAATCCATATAGTAATCGCCGAATGACCTTAGTGCAATACTACATACACCATCATAAT
>QNGE01002129.1:6142-25635 GCA_008508345.1 Paragonimus westermani
GTTTCCTTTCCTTATTAGCCAATCAAGTGGCTAACCAGCATTGGCCGGCTGGACAGAAAGGCCCCACTGGCACACCTCCCGGTCTTATTCCTTCGGGTTTACACTGGATATGTGGTGTGTTGGTGAAACTGCAATTGGTGCGGCGCAAGCCAGTTGCAGTGACATATAAGCGCAGGCGTCCTTTGGCTTCGGTCACTGTGACAGGCTAATCCGAATCGGATGCCGCCAACCGTAATACCCAAGAGCGGTGCTACACACTGTCTTCAATGATCGCCCGCTGACAGTGAGCAAGGAAAACCGACTGGATCGGAGAATCTTGGGCCCCTGCTCCGAACCCGTGTACCAATCGCTGAATCTCACCGGCAACCACTGATGTAAGGTAGAAACAGAATGGACCAAGGACAATGTGCACATGTGCGCCTCCCTGCAGAGGTGCGCCATATGGTATGTCCCTGATGTACCATGCGGTGAAAATGTAGGGAGAAGAGATCAGATCGGTGCTGTTTATAAGCTTTGAACGCAAGTGATAAATTTTGCTTCAGACGACATTAACATGATGCACGATATCATGATTGTTCTACCCGTTTTTTCCGCTCATCATTTTTCTATTCTTCTTCTATCTCGTGGGTTGTGGTGTCATATTCTCATCCAGATGTTTATATCTTTCCTGACATCTCCTGCCTAGAGAGGCATTGGTGGCAACTCTTTTGCGTCCACTTATGGCTTTCAAAAATCTTTACACTCACTTCCGGTGGAGTGTTGCGTTGTGCAATTCTTGAAAGCTGTTTTTACCCTTTCGCCTGCATAAGTGATGTACAATACCAATTCGGTGCTTATGGCTTCCCTCATACGCTGACAAACAAGTTATTTTGCAGAGGTGCAAGTAACCTATCTGCAAATTAATTGTAGTTTGAAATGTACCTGCCACAACCTTCTACGCGACCGCCTTTTAAAGTCAAACTCCTGGTTCTTGGATCGCGCAACAGTCTGGACAGAAAACAGATGAGCCCGCACGTCACGTTCATCTTGTCCGGCGTAGTATCCTGCAACCACCTGAAAGCCGTCTCGACTTTCTTTTGCCGATGCCAACCTTTTCACAACATAACTTAGGATCAACATCATGTTGGACAGCTGCCACAGCAGCGTGTTCGGAGACTCTCTAGGAAAATGAACGGTCTTAGTATTTATAGACGATCCGTAGGCGGACAGTGCAGAGCGAAACGTTGGGACGAGTGTCGAGAAAGGCAGTGAGGGGGGCGGACATTCAAGTAGGAGACACTGGGGTGGAGATGTGTCCAATCTGCGAGGATGCTCAAGATGGAAACATTTCAGTGGAGCGTACAACGCAGGAGATTGACCTAAGGGGGAAAATATACGGGAAAACTGGTGTGAATGAAGAAACAAAACTTGGAAACAACACCGGTGTAGAAGATTTGGGGGACTTTGTTTGTAGCAGTGCCCTAGGGTGGAAAACAATCGAAAAACTCCGAACAAATTGGCTGGAATCAACTTGACCTGTCCGCATAGCAAACGTTGCATACTGGAGCTGCCCTGTTTTGCCACTGCACACGAAAACCTCGGATTGGTCGTATCGTGACTCAACCGGTCTTTATGGGGTTTATTAGGCAGCGATTTTGAAGAAAAAGCGCAGGGAATACTTGGTATGTTAGACTCACCTTCTCATCCTCACAGTAATATCAGAAGAGTTCAGGCTTGATATGCTATCTACCTACTTGGCGTACCGCCTAGCTTTCAAATAGTTACCGGTAAACAATGACGAATAACTGTGCAATATAATTTGTCCGGAAGATAACGGCCTCAAGGAAATTCAGGGAATCAGGTGACAGTGCTACCTGACGTCTGAAGCTTCTACTTAGTGAGAAGCCAGATATGATTGATTAGGTGACGATACAATCCTTCATTCCTGGCGGAATGAAGACAGTACAAGCTTCTTCATCTAAATCGTCAGCAATTACGACGGAGTACATCTGGAACAAAGACGTTTCAGTTATTAACACACGTGGTTTATAGTGACGGAAGGAATAACGGAAAGCAGTTATGTACATGACTGAACAATATGTATACTAACAGAGTGTGCTACCAGCAGGAAAAGCAACCGAAGCCCGTATTCGTGGTACGCAAGCCGTAAAATTGTTCTGCGTAGGTCAAGTCACTGTAAACAAAAAACGCTGCGACGGCAGTGTGAGTGAACAAGGGTATAACAGGTTAAGTAAAGGGATATACTGAACTGTACAATCCTGAGTGTTATGGTGACGTATATTTACGACACGCCAAGGTTATTTGCCAGTGATAACGATATCACTGGGACCAACAGTTGTTCTTTAAGAAATGGGAGCGCTGGCGAACTGGTAGGATGTTCACTGGCATACCATTATCTGAATTCGAGGTAAGACTACAATTCACGGCGGTTATGAACATGCACTAAGACTTCCCATATCAACTTAGCTAACAGATTTCTTTGGAAGGCGAATCATAGACTTTAGTTTGTGTATGAATGACTGAACGGAAATGCTGAAAACTGGTCGAGAGCACCATGGTCTGAAACA
The DNA here is from genome assembly GCA_008508345.1 of Paragonimus westermani. Lineage (NCBI taxonomy): Eukaryota > Metazoa > Platyhelminthes > Trematoda > Plagiorchiida > Troglotrematidae > Paragonimus > Paragonimus westermani. Next base: position 8,710 of record QNGE01002129.1, read on the forward strand.
TTGTCGGAAAAATGCACTGAGGGATGTACATTATACGCCATCTCACCCCAAACATACAACCTTGAAAAACTGCACATGAATGCATTATTCAGCTGATTGGAGATGCAGTGGTAAGCACGGCGGAAATAGGAATGACGAGAAATATGAGTAACCACAGAGACGTCTAAAAAAATTTAAACTTCTTATCGCCCAGAATGTCCCTCAAAGCAAGCATGGTCTAGGTAAAGCAAGAACTGTCTACATGCGGTTGCTTATATTGCCTAAAATCAATCGGCCCACGACATTTGCGGGGTGAACCACTAGTCAAGTTTGTCTGAAACTGCAACATTCCGGCATCGTTCCGGTCGATCGCTTGGGAACGGATGCGAGCGTTCAGTGGTATAGATTCCCGGGTGCGGTTGTTGGTCAACCGACGAACCACACTCAGGCGCACAGAATGCATGGAGTCTATTGGGAAGTGGGTTTTAGTATCGTTAGCGATGGAAGCAAAAGGAGAGTTGGTCGCTGGATGTGAGACGCGAAAATTGGAACCGGCTGTTGCGGAAGCGTCATTTGAAGTGACCGTTACCTCGTGATAGAAGTGCAGGCTTTTCTGGTCACAGTGATCACAGTCACAAACAAACCTGAAAGCCAGCGTGTTGCAGACGATAGTCTTCAGTCTAACACCCACGTTGGCACCCTTGAACAATTTACCAGCCGATAATACACCACGTCGTTAATCAACAACGTCAAAAAGATGACATTCAAAGTCGTATGGCTCACCGCGTTCATTGTAGATGCCATCACTGAAAGGCTGAGACACATATGGCTCACACAGACGACACAAGGTGGACACAAAATATACTGTCCTGATGGACAGTGACAATCCACCAATATAGGAGTGCATTGCATTGACGACGACTTCCCGCATCTGACGCTTGTGTATTGCAACCAACAAAACCAAGTTGCGCATATTTACCCGGATAAACATCACGTATGAACGACGTCTACAAAGCTGTTGTTAATGCTGTTGCATTTGGCAGCTGTTTAGATTGTCGTTCCCTCAGAATTTACAGCAACCAACTGACGCGAACACTGGGATCATTGCTCGAAACAACCCAGTCTCGAGGCCGCTCGATGAGATTGTTTGACGGCTCAGGTTCGGCATCTTCAGTGCTAGGGGTTCGCTGCAACATTTCAGACTGACCTGCTTTCTCGGAAACATAACATTGTCGGTTGTTTAAAAGAAGTATGTACAAACTCCTCTCAACGTTTTGGAAGCATGGCAATCAGGAAACTCCTGCCCATGAGTGAAAATGCTGTTGTGGAAATTTCCCCCAGCAAGACAAACGCGACGTTAGGTGGGGGAACTATCGGTTAATGCTGCCAAACCACGGTGATATTGGTGTGCGTTCGTTATTATGAACTCACATTTTCTTTAGATTGCTGACGATCGGACATCTTCTAACAAGACATCCAAATAACGGTTGCCGGGAAACCCGCCAGGGAAACTGGTTCGAGTCCGAACACGACAAAAATGAAGGTGCGCTGCATTGTAGTTCAGCTAAGGAAGAACAGCTACATGTGCGACGAGTGGTTTGGTACATGTGAGAACTTCCATTTTGGATAGTTGTACGACTACACTTATGTGAACATACCACGATGAAGTAGTTATTCCCGGGGCATTTCATTCCGGTTCATTCGTGAAGGTATTTCATTGGTCATAAAAATTCCGACGCATTTCATTCCAAAATTGGCGAAGTTCATTTCCACATCGGAAACCAATCAAATGCCGAACGTATTTCCTCTCGAAGCCTTCATAATTTATCCTTAATTAATCCCTGACATGTGCCAGCAAGGCAGTTATCTAAACGCAATGATTAGCAAAATATGTACTGCAGCGACCCTATTTGTTTATCGCTAACTTTGTTGGAGCTACGATTGTCATTTGTACTCGTTTCGTTTTTTTGAACCAGTTTTGTTATCGACGCCTCGCCTGCACACACGAGCGTATGTAGTGGCCTAATCAATCAAAAGGTAAGAAGTAACCAAAATATGATGATACTGAAAGAAGCTGTAACGGTAACGGGTGTGTGCGGAAGGTATACGTACAAGTAAAAGGAATATGTGTCTGAAAATGTGAACAACTTACTGACAGGTCAAAATCTGGGGGATCGGATAGGACACCGCCCGAGAAAAAGACGGCGCCATGTGATAGGTCCGAAAGACGTTTCGCTAGATAATTCCACACACGACGTCAACTAACGGGCGTTCGGCGTCGAAAGGTCTACAAACACTCAGGGCTGATAAAAGGTTTCTCTGTGATATTACTTAGCCAGCCCAAATATCCACACGAACGAAGAAGACGGAGACGGAACGTGCTAACTCCCGTCTTACTGATCAAGATAGGTATATTAAAAAAGTGATGGCGATGCTTTCAAACGAGTGTACAGGTGAAGTTAACTAAACAGTGTAGACAAAAATGGAGAATAGATTCGCAAAAATAACCACGAACTGTAGACACTACACGTCGGCCTTGCTGCATACTCACTTATCGTTTCGCTGTATTAGCGTCCCCTCTTGTTATCCGCTCGGTTTTACGTCGACCTCACGTTTCGGCAGTATACTCCTTGTATACTCGTTGCGGTATTTGCAACCGGACTGTTACAGCCCGTTTGAACTCTACAAGCTGGTGAGCCCGTTTAAGGCGTATATCATAGTGTACAACTGAATTCAATTTCCCCCATCATTTTACTTTCTGAGTGCATATATGCAAAAATTTATATATCCGTTTGCATTCACTTAGTCGCTGAGGACACTGAACAGGTTGTCTGAATTTCCGTCTTCCGCCTCATTAGTCACGCTTTTAGGGATATTAATCCAGAAGGGTGTTCCGCTGTGTTAGAAATGGAGTTGGGCAACCGGCGTATTACAAATGCCTCGGGCAAGTTCTCGCAGCTTATATCGCGCCTCCACCGAGATGTGCTGAATATGGTTATTGATTTCTTACTAGGCTCGGCAACCGATCGTTATTAGTCGGATAAGCAAACGATTCTCGAGGAAGCACAGCAGTCGGGCAAAATGCGTTTGGAACAACTGTCCCAGCGGCTACAGTCGAGAGACATAAAGCCATCGGTTCTTTTCGGAAAGTGCGACATGTATCAGGTTAATCACAGTTGCCCGAGTCGCTTTTGCAAGAGTCGTGGATGCAAAATCTCTCTAGGTATACACAGGACTACTATCCATGTTACCCTTACGTCCGTCAAGTTACTTGGAGGGTTTTTACCGACGCGATACATGAAGGTTTCCCAAGCACGGGGCAGCCAACATCAGTCGGGTGGACAGTTGGCTGCAACTGTCTGGCGGAGAATTTGTTGACCATTAGGGACGCTGAAATAGCAAACCCGCGTAAACCATTGGGATATCGTGAACACAACCTTCTGGAAACAGACGCAGAGAGAGAGATCAGTTGCGGCGTGAACTGGCAGATTTTTGCGCCAGCATTTAGCCTACTGGGTCACTATCTGAAATTCATTCAACTTGTGCCGTATCACCACCTGGACTGAAAACTGGCAGCTTGTTAATAAAATAGGCGTATGGTGAAAAAGCTAGACGATGCCGATCATCACGCAGCCGTCGCGGTAACAAACGTTTAACCTAGTACGCCGGCATGTTTAAGCGATGACAGCTGCAGGTCAATCAAAGAGCGGTCGCCTTCTTTTTCTGGAGGGTTCAGCGTACGAAAAGCACTTTTAAATCGGTCTCTGCAACCGATCGAAACCAATCCGCTGTTTAAAATGAAGCTTATGCAATCACTGAAGTTACTCGGAAATGGCGACATTAACAGGTTGGTACTTAACTCAAGCGGTTAACCGACAACGTTTTGTTGCCTTCATGTATGATACGGAAATTTTTAATAAGGTCGAAAATGACAAAATTAAGCGTTGGTGGATAAAACTATCTCAGTTCTCCTATGATATGTATCACCCTGATTCAGATTATTCTTCGGCCGACACTCTATCTCGAGCCTTTTTCTGCATCAACTCTTTCTCTCGGTAACCTCAAGAAGCTCCACGATCCTTCCTGCCACCCCGGAATTACTCGTTTGTCTCATTTCGTTCGAAGTAAGAAGTGACCTTTCCTTCTAGATCATGTCAAATCTATTATTCAGCAATGTTCTCTCTGTTCCCAAATGAAGCCGAGATTCTGCAATTCTTCTAACAACCCTTTATTTAAGGTGGCACGGCCCTTTAAACGGCCTAGTGTTAATTTCAAAGGACCAATTTCCTCTTCCGCTTGCAACCACCACATAGTAACTTCGATTGAAGAATCCTCCCGCTTTCCAGTAGCTTTTACCTGCTCAGATATTTCCGCATCCACTGTCAGTGCCGAGTTAACTTGACTTTTTTCCAGGTTCGGAATGACATTATTCGTTCACTCTGATCGGGGATCTATGTTTATGTCGCGGAAGCTGAGACAATTCCTTCACGACATGGGTACGGTCCTCAGCAGAACTACGAGTTACAACCCACGAGGCGACGGCCAATTTGAAAAGTTCCATGACACTGTATGGAGAAGTGTTTATCTCTGTCTGCGCTCCAAAACACTGAATTTTGACCAGTGAAATTACGTGCTTCTAGACGCGTTGCACGATATCAGCTCGTTGTTGCGTACTGCTGTGAATGCTACTGTTCATGAGCGTACGTTTCTGCACAGTCGAATGTCGTCCGTAGGAATTAGTTCGCCTCACTGTCGAAATAATAGAGAGTGACCCCGAATATACACACGTTGGACTCCCATATGACTGTGATGAAAATGCATCCCTCCACCAACCAGCTCCCTTTGAACACATCTCAACCGCTGCAACCCATTTTTTCATAACCTATTTCAAGACGTTTTATTATTGACTCACTCTGCACTACATTAGGCACGATTGAAACCAATGGTATACCAGACACAAACGTTGAAAATCCTATGTTCCAGGAACAAAAGGCTAGGCCCCACTTACTTCGTAATCACAGGGTGTAAATTAACTTTACCATTTTGATATCATCGTTGTCCTGAGATGACTCACTCCATACGCTGGACAGTTAATTTCTAGCAATCCACCTTCTCGTTTGTTGGTTTTCTTCGTGCGAGGGGTAATTTCATATCTTATCTCTACATCGTATTCTGCTCTTTCCTAGACTTTTGATTTCTCCATATATTATTAACCTTATCTGCCTCTCTGTTCATTACGATAGAAACCACATGCCCCTTTTCCTGGTTGACTGAAGCCTTCTTATCAGGCGTTGTCTTCTAACTCTCTTTGTTTCTCTTCACGGACCTTTCTGTTACAATCATGGATAATGGGGGAACGAGGAGAAAACTCAAGGCACATCTCTTAAGGACGAACCTTTGACCGAAAATAATCATCCTACTCTCACCTCACACGCCCTACCTTCTGAAAACGTATGAATCCACTCATGGATTCCAAGGGATATTCCGCTTTTTCTTAAATTCCAACTCAATATCCTGTGATTGACAGTGTCGGAGGCTATCTGGAAATCTAGACGGCATACCCCGATCAATTCTCCTCTGTCTTGCTTCTCCGTGATAGTGTCCAAAAGCGTCTGCAAATTGGTAAAACAAGACCTGTTCCTTAGAAATTGTGAAAAATCTCCGTTCTTAGAGAAACCTGCAGAGTTTCTCTAGTAGTGTGCGTTCAAAAACTCTAATGGAAACACCAACCAGGCTTACTGGTCGATAAGTTCCGAAACCTTATCGATTGCCGTCTTCAAAGATGGGAATTATGGTGGCTTCCACCCACTCCCTCGCAAATACCGTTTTCATAGTGAGGTTGAACTGCTGCGCAAAAACAACGCCAGCAATTTAGCCAGAGCTTTTATGGTGGTCGGTCCGGTGATGGTCCCGCAGACGCTGCACTGTCCAGCAAGAATAACGTGCGAGCAAATTCATGGAGCGCAATTTCCTGATCCACCACTGCTGCGCCTTTGGAGTTAGAGGGAGGCCTAGGCACTTCATTCTATGAGCAATAAACACCGAAATTGTGCCATGAACGCATTCGCTATGCCGTCGTCTGTCGAGATAATCTCTGCGTTATAAGAAACTTAGGCCCCAATTTTCTTTTTTAGAAAGGACAAAGACTGAGCATAACCACAACACCTCTTAGGGTTCTGCTTAATATGACGTGATAGGTCGAGCTCAGATGAGTCAGATGCGTCTTACTTCCTACTTTGATCACTGATTTTTGAGCTTCTTCGTGTATAGTGGATTTTTTAAACCCCTTTTGCCCAATGTATGCTTTCCAAGCCATAAGATTACGCTAGAACGCTTTGTTGACCTTAGGGCAAACCTATGGATTTTGACCCTTTTCCTCGACTTGCTTCTGAGGAAACTTTCTGTCTGCAAGAGCTAGGAAGTTGTCAAATTAGTTTGCCCACAGACTACTGGTGGGTTCCAGATAACTTGATCCGCTTCGATTATCAGTTTTTATTGGTGTTCCCGGTGGCATTGTTTCACCATATGCACCTCTTTCACTGACAGAAAACATCTAAGCGAGAACTAAAGTGTCATGTGATCACATTCCGAGTGGTGCTGCAGGCGGCACGTTCGTGAATTCGCTGCTTTTACAAGTCTTGATTCAGCCTGGCGTTGAAGATTTCTGAACAAACCGGAATCTCGTTGTTACACTGACATCTTGTGTTGATGTCAGACGCTTGAACTGGATCCTCTTTGGCTACGGCGTCTCAAGTTGAAACTTGCGCTCATGTATAATCTAGTTTATAGCAATAGATTTACTGTCAAACTTGCGATTCGCCTTCAGCATAGCTCAAAATACAACGTCAGGAACAAAGAGTTCACTTTCAAAAATCTTCAATCTCTTAAAAACAAACTCTTTCCAAATTTTTCCCAGTGAAATATACCTACGCTTGAAGCAAACTCCCACATGCAATCAGAGCCAGTAAGAATATACATCAATTCAAACGAAGCTGAGAAACTTTCCTGACATTAAAGAACTTCAGGTTGATTTCCATGCTCTGCCTGCCTGAGGACAATATCTTTGAAAATGGACCTAATAACATCTAAACATCAGATCTAATCTAATAACAACCGACGATTAGCCTGTACCGCATGATGTAACGCAACACACACTTCGAACTGATCAAAGCTTTCAACTTCGCCATTTGAGGAGTTCCTCATTTTCGAAACTTATTAATTCTCCAGCAGGATGGATCTTGTGCACAGCTCAGTGGAAAAATTGCAGCTGCATAACAAAACTACAGCCAACATATGGTAACATCCTAAACATCCCCGTTAGTAGTAACCAAACCATCCTGGTACACACTTACCCCATACTTAGCGATTAACAGCTGCGTATAGCTATCAACCACTACTCAATAGCTGGGCAAGTTAAAAGAGTTTAGAGGATATGAATAGCTTAACCCGTTCGTCTCATATGATTACATATAAATATGTGCCTCTTCCTATCCTAACAGACCACCTGATAATCTTATCGTTTTGCTAAACATCTTTTTCATTCTACATAACGGCCGTACATACTGAATCGACATCGGAATTCGGCTGTAGACATGTGCTAGAAAAATCTGTGAATCGATCACTTTTTGCGTTCTACGATAACGACTATTTATTGGAGATGTATGTTTCGTCAACTAACACAAAATTATACATTCTTTATAAAAGATTTAGTCAGAAAATATCAGCTTCCATTATTCGCCATACTTCACATGACCATTTTACGTTATTCTGTTTATCATGTAATTTAACTTTCCATTCTTGATCCAACGATAAATCCAAACGCGACACAACATTCCAGAACTTTCGGAAAATCAAAATCCTGTACTGGTAGGACAATTCAGGAGGTCAGTGGAATTCCGTCGAGTTGAGGAAATAACAGAGTGCACTCCAGAAGATCGTCCATTTTTCCGAAAAAATTGGAACCTACCGATGTTTGTTCATATTCCCAAAAGTTTATACATATTTTTTCGAGGCAGTCTACATCAACCGATGGCTAAATTCTTCGACTGTTTTTCTCTCCATCCTGAAATTTTTTCTGGCATGACCTTGAACATAAGGCCGACGTTAACCTTGTGGATCAAGAATTGATGTAAACACTCAACATTTTTCATCGAATATTGAAAATTTTGGAAATTATCGTTTTAGAAGCAAGTGAGCCAACTGCCCTTCATAAACTGGAGTTTCCTTCTATTATTTCGTCCGTTTTGTTACTCTCTTTCCACAATTGGTGTATTGCACAATTAACAATTATGTGTACGGTTTGGGGTTCACGTTAAAATGTGTGTACTGATCACGCTTATATGAGCGTGTTTCTCACAGATGCTTCGAGAAATATACCATCATTATTATTTTTAAATAGATTAAACAGTTCGTGACCGAATCCTTTAACACCAACATATCCCAATTGTTAGGTGACCTTGGGAGCATTAAAATCTCCGAAAACCAGCAGCCGGTAGCTTGGTTGCAAGCCTACTGGAATGATTTCAGTAAGGTTTTCAATCACTCTGGAATCCCAGCCAAACTTTGATACACGGTCAGTGGGGATCGACATGAGAGGGGCTGGCGGCGGTTTGGTTACCCATGTCTTATAGGACTTCTGATCAATAGTAAGCCCGGTCATTGCGATACCACTGAAACACACGTGCCCAATCCACAACTCTCTTTCTTCTTTGAGTCATGTTTCCGTGAGCAAGTATTTATCTAGGACGTCAATCTTTTGCAACTCGTCTTTCTCAATAATCAAGCGGCACACGTTCTCCAACAAGCCATTCAGTCCTGGTGATCTGGTTTTCTGACTAATTTACAAATCGGTTGCATCTAACCCCTCGCAGGCCTCGTCCGAGGAATAGGTCCGTTCGTTTCAACATGACAGTGTGAACCAGACCGATGTCAACCTTTTTCCTCCTAAACTGTTGCATTGTCGTCTTGTTCCTTCGGAGTTCTGGTTCAATTTTTGGTGCTGATGTGTGCTGAGTCGTTCGTTTTCGATTTCTAGTGTGGCTGACATCGCCATAAGTGTGTCAGATTTGTGGTGCATGACTGTCCTCTGTGACGCTTATGCCTGGCACCCTCTGAGCCGTCGTGTCAGCTTGAGTTTGCAACGGATCTCAAATGTTGCGGTCCCGAAATTCGACTAATGGCGGTCTGGGGACGATTCCTTTGTATGCTGGGTGCAGTCCGTCTGCCCGGCACTATTTTGTCACCGCAGATAGTCCGGCATTCCGTAACACACTTAAATTCAGTTAGATTCTTGAGGACCGCCCTTGTACAGGATTCTGTACGACCGTTTTGGGGTTTTTGATACTTATGTTTCTGTCCATTTTTAAGATAGCGTCATAGGAACTTTGCAACCGTCTAACTGCAATAATGGGTTTTTATAAACTGGCCTGAATTTTCTTGGATGGCCTCATTCTGTACTCCCCACTTAAAGAACGCGTCTACGTTTCTCGTGCTACTAAGACATAGGTTCACGCGGTAGTTTATGGATATCCTGCAATATTTATTAACTCGCTTACTTGATGTCGGAAAAGTTGGTTTTCCCGGTTCTGTAGCAATACTCTCAGTTGATTTTTGTGGTCCCTGAGCGGACTCATTGCACTTTTGGATTTTTGGGGAAACGGATATGTGGTTCTTAGGGCGTATCGCTATCAGATAAGTGCTTCGAGCGCATAAGTGTGTTATCTCCGAATAGGAGGTGTACGGGTTGCTTACAGAAGGCCGTCGGAGTGCATTCACCCTTTTTCGAGTTTCCGTGCTGTCTTGTGACTGTTTTTGCGGGAGCAGAATTTCGAGTTTTGTCAGTGGTTCAAATTGGGGAAAAGAGTACCGAAAGTGAACCTGTGTGAATCATTTGTTAAGCATTGCGATCTATCTGGAATACAAAGGCACATATAATAATAATAATAATAATAATAATAATAATAATAATGGTATATTTCTCGATGCATTCGTGAGAAACACTCAGGAGAGCATGATCAACACAGTGATTTTTAGCACATACTTAATTGAACACCAAATTTGATAATTGTACAACGAGTCAGCTAAGTGAGTAGAGCGACAAAACAGACAAAAACAGACAATATATATGGAGGGAAAATTCAAGTCTAGGCAGGAAACTTCGGACTTCTCCACAGATCCAGATGAAATCAGGAGGTTTGTCGTACAATGTGTATTGCTCTGTGCTCATGCGTGCCCACGCTGGGTGACACCATCTAACGCATGTATCACGCTGAATCAGGGCCACTCTCTTATTTTGACAAAAATAAGTGACTCGGGACATATCACTGGCGAGATGGCGGTCTGGCTGAGACAACCCAATACACAACCTGTTAATCGGTGAAAAATTCGGCAAAAAAGATCGGTTGCTACAGTTTGTTTTTCTTTTGACAGTCGGTGATTAGAAGCCAAACAGAACGTTCCGATTCCGAGTTAAGTTTCAGCTCCAGCGCTTTGTACTATAAACCACGCTTGGGACACTCCAAATAATTCCCTATTACCTTAGAAGTCCTCATTAATGTTGGCCCTACTTGGTTAGTCGAAACGTTCACTTCGCTCGCTAGTTTGTGTTGTGTTTCATTATGGTTCATTCATTTTTTCCACCACAGATTGGTGAACCTAAGGTGACCGTAGTTCAGGCATCTTATTTCGTGTATTCTATTATTACTGAAATTGTGTCAGTGCAGTGTTGAATTATTCAATGTTTTCATTGGGGCCTTTATCGATAAATGACTTCCCCTCTCCGTTTTTCTAACCCCAGACTACGGTCTGGGTAATTTAGAGATATGTTCGGGACCCGTAGGGTTGAATCTCAGCTTATGATATACTCGTATATTGTTCGGTATATCGCAGCTGAAACTGGGAAAGTTTGACATCTCATTCACAAAATAAATCACATGAGCCTATAGGGCACTTTGAAAGAAACCTTAGTGGAAAAGTTTGGTCAACAGAATGGTAAACAGAAAAGTAAACAAAATTGGAGCTCAAGAAACTGGACCAACAGTTATCCATTACGGGATCGTAAGCCGTCACAACTAATCCGACATACGGAACAGTTGTCTCGACCTCGAAAAATGGACCGTCCTATATTCCGACAGTTCCGAATGTAACATCCACTTCCGGCTGCTCGCGAAATACTGACGTCGATCAATTCCACTCTCCCCATTATGGAGCTAACTAACACTACAGAGAAAATTCGAAGGCCAACCCATCTTCCTTCCTAGCGCTCATCACCCTATGCATCCCACCTCAGGGTTCGAATGACACGTTTGCCGAACAAACGGCTACATCGGCAACAAAAATGCAGCAAATGATAGACCATATTTCCCATCGGAGTTGGCCATCATCCACCAGGCTTTCACTCAATCGTCAAGGTTCCCATACACTCAGCAGGAACAAATGATCCTGCTGGTAACACCGTGTAGGGGAGCGCAGTAAACCGTGCTCTTTCCAGCCCAATCTTTCGGGAAACACATCGATCAGTCAGTAGGAGCAAGGACTTTCACTGGTTTAATTTCAACACATCGCTCATTCTTCATACCGGATAATTTCATTGGTATCATATTTCTCATCGATACCGGAGCCGAAATGAGTGTTACTCTACGGCGAGCGAAAAAGAGCTCCCCAGCTGATCTATATGCACTGTGAGCTGCTAGTAGAAGTCAAATCGGAACATAAGGCACGCACATATTTACACTTGATCTAAGCTTGTAACAACAACTTGGTTGAACATTCATCATTAGTGATGTATATAATGCAAATGTAGGCGTTGATTTTTCGTCAGTTTTTGGAATTCCTGTTGATGTGCCGCAAGAGCATCTTCTAGATCGTACAACGTTGGTAATGTTGCACGGCATATGAGCCAAAATAATTCTATTGAACCGCGCTCACTCAAACCGATAACTGCACCGTGACTTTCTGCGTTGTTCCAAAACTTCCCCTCAGTCAAAACTGGGTTGTACTCATCTGGCGCTCTTTGCGGAGACTGCAAAATCGACTGACTCCGTAACTTTAGGAAGACAGCAGCGATTATGTGCAGTTTGAATTATACGACGTGTGTTCCCCTGGTTTAGGTTACACTCTGCACTACCCCTTAACACTGAATGCAGTGCTCTCGCTACCACATCTAAGGCCACTTCAGGTTTAGCACTAGCTTTTGACTCCGTCTTTGGCGCGTGATCTGCACCACCTTGTAAGTCGTTCTCGCTGCTTCTCGTGGATGCATCAGGCGGCTGGGATGGACGACCCTGGGCAGACTAGTTGGCGATTCCGGATCTATTGTTACTCGAGCTGGGTGGAATACTATGCGATCCACCACCGGCGGTTCCTCCTGTTATCACTGCAATTTCGTGGGAACACCCGAGTGGACCGCCTCTTTTCGTTATCCTACTTCATCCCCAGGTCCTAGGGCAGCCTCGAACATCATTTCGTCATTATACCCTTCCTGACGCCAGTGTGCACTCTGCAGGTGCGTTTTGCCGTTTGATGTGGGAATCTTAGGGTACCGACCAACTTAAAACTTATTCCACCGCCGTGGGCCGTATTTGGTTGGTCGAGGGCGGGCGGATGACCCATGATAGTTGGATTTATCAGTCAGTTCACAAGAAATGGTGCGTCTGTCCAGCGGACTTTTAACACAACTGCTGTAGGCTAGCACACATTTTGGGATTGCCAGATCCTGATCCAACGGGTTGCGGTCCATAAATGCTTTCATTGAGTGTAGAAGTGAGTGACTTAAATTCTCAGCCTACCCACTTCCTTGGGAATGGTAGGCGGTTGTTTGGGTTTTGTAGATTTTTGATGTCCGTCAGATATCTTGCAAAAATGCACCTTTGAAATTGGCCGTTGATCACAGTTCAACTGTCCTGGCGCTCCCCACCGGTACACCCAGTGTTCGACGATCACACAGGCCACGGTCCTTGCATCGATGACATAGAAGGATATTGCTCCGCCCCATTGTGCGAAATAGTAAAAAACAGGTACACACCATTCGTCTCAAAGCGTCTTCGTTAGGCAGCCTATGATGTCTAGACCAACCAGTTTGCTTGGACATCAAGTGTATGTTGATTGCAGTGAGACCTTTTGTTTTGGGGATTTCTTGAGATATTACGTTGTTCACATCGACGACGGAAGTTAGTCAAACCACAACGTAAGTGTGGCCACCATAGACGCTTTGTGGCGGCGGAAACTAGTTTGTTAACTCCGGCGTGCCCAAGTCTCGATGGAAGTCTTCTGAAACTCCATCTACCGTTGGTCGTAGGACGACAATTTCTGTAACAGTTAGGCTTGGTTTACAATGAAAACCAGAGCTAGCTTCCCATTCTTGGTCGTACAAGAATTCTTTGCCCTCTAATAATACGACCTCCGTATGCAATCACCGTCTCCCGTCCATCAGGACCTTCAAGTGTTAATACGGCCCTAACAGCACAATCGCTGGCATCAATGTTGAAGATTTACTCACCGGACGCAGGCAGAGTCCGGTAGCGATAAGATAGGCCCAGAGCCCAGAGAAAGCCGAGGGGCGCCAAACGTCACTATACATTCTCCGGACCATAAAAGCTTCTTACTTCTCCCCAACAAAATATGCGATGAACTGGTAGTACTTGCAAACTCCAGTATGAATCCTCTACAATTCGAGGTGGGGTTCAGAAAAATATGCACCTCCTCATCGTTCTGTGGCGTTGGTTAGGTCATAGCGTGCTCAGCTTTCTTTGGTTCTGTTTGAACGGCGCTCTCAGAAATCACGCGCCTCAACTATATTACTTCCTTTTGTATTAGGTGGAAAGTAGCGAGGGTGAGCGCAGGACTCACTTGCGATAACACTTCAAAGGCGCTGGATATGTTTCCTGTGTTCCTCATACGCTTCCCCGTGAACGATGACATTGCTCGATCAAGCGAGACACCGGTGGGAAATGAAGTCGCTGAACACCCTCTGCATTAAACTCTGAAATTTGATAACCTAGACAGTACTGTTTGGAATTCATACAGCATTGTGGGTACCGCCGACGCTGTTCCAGCCCTATATGATACTTCAACCTCTACTTGCCATTTTCTTGAAGTTAACCCGAGCGTGCTGAAGCAGACAGAACATCTCAGGGCGTAAAATAGATGATCGATGTGGGGTAATAGGAACGAACCGCTCACAATGATTTTAGTTAATCTCCTATAGTCAGCATACAACCGCGAAACTACCGTCTTTCTTTTGTGCCAACATGGGAAGTTAAGCGATTTAGAGTCCATTTCCCGGAAGCGTCTCACCAATCGTTTTGGATCCCCTGCTTATAGGGACACTGGAATCCTGTTGTGCAGTATCCGTTGGAGGGACGTTCCCCGTGTGCATCTTGAGTGCCAGCAGGTTCGTCCTCTCCACGCCGTTTTTGCTCAAAGCAAACGCATAACTATGTTCAAAAAGTACTTGCTTCAAGCTAGCTGCGCTTTAGGTGTCATCGCAACAACCTGAAACCCTGAGCAACGCTTCGACCTGTGACACCTTGTAGCCGTGGGTGATATGCAGAGTGAACTCGCGCAGGCCATGATCGTACAATGATCTGTGGAGCACGTACATGATGGTGTGAACAGCTGACGTTCGGCTAGGTCTACGCAACATCAAAGATGCCCTAAGAAATCAATCCCGGCTATACAGATAACTAAAGAATTTGGGGTCACCAGGAATTTGTGTCGAAAAGTCTGATTGGTTACCCTTACAGAGTACTCATGGGACAGCCATCAGCGGTGATTAACCGGCAGTCAAGAGGCTACAGTCTGTGGCAGTCGGGTTTCTTAACCACACTTAATCAGATCATACTGTGAGATACTCTAGTATCTAACATCCTCACGACAGTGACGTTCTAAATCGTTAACTCTATGGCGAAAATCGGAGTTAGACCGGGATTGATTGCTCATGGAATATATACCTTATTCCAACTTTGTTCACCTGGGTTTGTGTACAGCCGCCGTCAGTGTAGAAGGTACGGTCGATTGTTCCAACCACGGTGACAGGTTCCGTGTCCGGGTAGTGAGTGAAATTGAAAGGTCATCGGTATATGAAGGCCTTTATACGCTTGTATCAGATCCCACTGCCATGTCAGACGATTGAAAACGGGAAAACGAAACACGACACTGCCGGGGTCTCAAGGACGGGTTGACTCTGTCCGAGTCCCTCAGTTTTCAACACCACACTTAGCGCGGTTGTAGGACAAGGTGAGAGCTCACGTTTGATTTTCATGTTAAACACTCGGTTGAACAGTTAATGCAATAATAACTTGTCTTTCTGAAGGACGGACTAGTCGCCACAAGCCTACTCGGCGAGGTAGCAGCTATCTCTCAAGAATACACCGGCCGCCCTAAAACCCTGTGCCTCTACCGTGTTGGCACCATCAGCGAATTTATCAATCGCCGGGGTTCTTGGAAGGCCATATCATGGATCTCTGTGGCCATCATTCAACTGTTCAAATCAACCGGGCCAGCGGGAACTGATCGATGCACAGCCTTGTCATGCTTCTCCATCATCAATACAACATCCAAAGAACGGACATTCCTAGCATTAGCAAAAACAGTACCACAGCTGTAGGATGATAAAGAGTTTCTCGAACGTCCGAGCCACGGTGCTTGGTGCGTCCACCACCTCATCGCTTCCGCAATTTCCGTTTTAGTTTTGGACATATTCCGTCCGTTTTCTTGGCGTGCTTCTTGTGCTTTCAATTCTGATAGGGCAACCATATTGCGACATACTCGTTAGGAGGGTGGACGAGGGGTCCCCGCTAATCGTTTGCCGAAAACGCGTAACACAATTACAAGAGTATGGGAAGGGTTAGAAGCAGTACGGGGTACTGCGCCACCGTTCGGTTAGTTGGATCGTTTGTGAAGACTGTGCGAACCGTCGGTTCTTTGGCGCCAAAGTGAAAGGCATTGGTTAGCAAAGGCCTAAAGACGTAGGACCCGCGTTTCTTCGGTTTGAGTTCCACTCCACAATTACTACGATACACCGTATGATCTTTAATAGCCATTTCCTCATTGAGCAACTTGCGCCCCTAAATGGAGAGGGACAAATATTTACAAGGTGGAGTATGTGTAAACACCTGAAAAGTTCTCAAAGCTGGAACAGTTCATGTACATGCCTACTGGTATATCTAATGATCTGCAAGATTTCAGGATGGAATAATGCGTTCGCACTAAAGGGTTTTATTTCTGCTGTATATATGTGCGTATGCATAAACATATTGAAATTTCGTGGGCATATATATATAAGTATATATATGTTGAAACTGTGTGAGTATATATAAGAATATGCGTGCCGTTTATACTATATAACAAACTCACATAATCATTTGTATATATATATATATATTCAGGGGTATCTTTTCAATGTGTGTGTACATATGTGTGTATATGTGTCCTGACCTTTTCTGCTACCTTGGCGTGGTGGTCAGGCTTGCGTTCTGTTTCGATCCGGAGGGCTGTGCTGACTAGGACTGCGGTCCTTGCGGGTTCAACCTTGTCAGATTGGCCGATGGGGAGCAGCCAGACAAAAAGCAGATGCGTGCGTTTGTTGTGCGTGGAGACTGTGTTGTTGCTCCGTTGTGCCTGGACTGACTGTGTGTCTGGTTGCTTGGTTCGTGTGTACAGTGGTGTTTGATGCCGTCGCCTGTGTGTGTGCGTGTGTCTGTGTTTGTGTGTGTGAGACAGCTGCTGCCTTGCGGTTCAGGCTTTTTAGCCAAAGGCTTTGGATGAGGGCCCTAATCGCTCTCCTGCACAGGTCTGGGCGTCCTGGCAGTATCCGAAGCCCATACTCACAATGATAACGATACAAACTAAATCAAATAGTATACTGCATCGGCCGTCGCGCAGGATAAACCGGGTCGCCCTATCTGCTGCACATGGCAGGGTGGATAGGCGAAAACATGCTACTGCCAA
>QNGE01002129.1:28968-68296 GCA_008508345.1 Paragonimus westermani
GTTTCCTTTCCTTATTAGCCAATCAAGTGGCTAACCAGCATTGGCCGGCTGGACAGAAAGGCCCCACTGGCACACCTCCCGGTCTTATTCCTTCGGGTTTACACTGGATATGTGGTGTGTTGGTGAAACTGCAATTGGTGCGGCGCAAGCCAGTTGCAGTGACATATAAGCGCAGGCGTCCTTTGGCTTCGGTCACTGTGACAGGCTAATCCGAATCGGATGCCGCCAACCGTATATTTGTACATGTTTTCACACACGCATATACATTATGTGCACTAAGTTATATATATATGGGTACATATAGGAATATAGATGCGTCATCATGAATGTGCACGTGTATGAACATAGGTACATGTATATGACCTTCTAGAAGTTCAAACAATTTCACATGGTCAGTATGCACTAGGCTTCATCAAATACACTATTACAACATTCTACATTGTGGTGAATAGGAGCCGACATACTGGATTGCCCTGTGCAGCAATTCCAACGTACATGCTGTCGTTTTCCACACTATTCAGTTTGTGGTTACCGAAGAGTACAGCGGCTCTGAGTAAGTGTGATACGCAACCACCTAACCAAGTTAGCCAGGCGTTGATGAGATTTTGCTAGGCCCAATGACTGACGTTCACAACAAAATTGCAAGTGATTACTGCGTAAATAATTTATTTGAAGTTTCCTTATAATTGTCATCGGTGGTAATATTATTCTTGGTAATCTGGTCACATTCCTCTTACGTCCAAGTTTATCCGAAAATATAATTATATTTACGAAACATGGTAACCAAAATCACTCGTCATACAAGATCCGCTGGTGCAGAAGCCACAATATCGAGCTCTAAAGCTGACGTTGATCGTTTTAAAGGCGAAGGTTCTAGGTCCAGAACTTATGTAGGCTCTCCCAAGGTTACTGCCGTTAAAGGGGGTGAAGATAACCTGGTGGTTGCCATCCCTCGGACTAAATACTGTTCAGTGCCTGTAGATAGTGTACTGGCGGATTTATTTGTTAAGGTATCTAAGCTAGAAGCAGAGCTCGCCCAATTAAGGGCGTCATACTGCACTTGGTCCCCTGAAGGGAGAATCTTGTCTCTTTGTCTTACATTTTCAAAGTGCCCGAAAGTCCCAAGATGGATAACATTCGGAGTGCTAGTGTGTTCATCAACACAATGGTAACAGAAATCACAAAACGGATGAGTTGCTCGAACAATGCCATCGTATTCAATGTGTCAGCTAGGCTGTACCTAGAGAGCATTAAAAAGATACACTCGAAGGTTACCGGAATAGACTCAACATCATATACTTGCGTCCGTCTTCGGGAGAAGACATGAAAGTTCTGTTGAGCGCTATTATTCAACTTCCATAGCGAGGTAAATGCAAAACAGTTCATACAAAACCAGGACCTCATTAAGTCAAAAACCTGGCTCAGACTGTTATGGAGGACAGAATGCCCCTTGAAAGAGAATGTCAAAAGCACTTCCTGGGCAAAACCTCCGTCTCCATCTCTATGTGATCCAGGATGCATCGAAACAGGTTACAACGATATCCAAAGATGACAAACTGGGTTCCAAAGATCGCGCAGCATCGCTTGATTGCGCCGCGCCCGAGTGCACCAGCGACCCTACCGACAATGCTAACTCCATCAATGAGAACAAATTCGCTGACATAATTGATCTAACAGTAGACCTTGAGAGTCTCAGCAGGGTGCCGAGCGTTGGAGGTACCTTGGCCGAGAAGCCAACTGGCAAAAGAGGGCACACGAATGACTCTGTCCAAATATAAATCAATGGAGCGTCTAGACCGCAACCTATATGCGCGGAAACTGGCTCAAATAAAACAGAACACCGCCAGTCTTTTGATAAAAAACACGATGCTCTCTCAAGTTTGAACCAATCTCGTAGGAAACCACAAACCGACCACCAATGGGGTGCCCGTGATAACAAACCCTCTCCAAATCATTACCATTAGGGTCGCCAGATGTTTCCTCCTGTGCATCATAAGTGAATAAACAGGCAAGAAAACGCAAACCCCTACCTAGCAATTAAAGAGACGCATCTCTTACCATCCTCCGATTACAGGCCTCTGCCTAGTTATAGCAGTCTCTTGCCTGACGCAACTATTCATGTATGACTAAACCAAATCCCCTTTGAAGTTGTTTATCTTATGTTCAACACCCCATTCAATACGGATAGACCCTACGCTTCAAATGCTCGCCTAAACATAACCCGTGATGTCTTCATTGACAACGAGCAGGCGAGCATGACCAATTCACCTCAGCCTTACCCTTTTTAGTGGGACACACACCTTTCAAACCTCCCCTGCTAACTCCGTACCCCATTGTTCCACTACCCAACCAAACCTTACTTGCACTATTCCAACACTTCCTGTCATGGACTCAAACGCAAGTGACACCCAACCATCCTCTAATGAGCTCATTACAAGGAGATCAGACTAAGCATTGTCACCAGAATCCTTAAATCACAAAATTGTTTCTGTTTTAGACATTTCAAAAAGTTTAAACACGGTGCCGAACAAGAACAATGCACTAAGTTTGATACTTTTCGATGCACGTTTGCTAATTAATAATATGCGTATCTTTAGACCCTTTATATTCTTATATAATTCTCATATTATTCTAGTCACTGAAACTTGGTGTATCCCTGAGACTCCTGACACACAACTAAACCTTATAGGTTATCACATTTTCCGTAGAAATCGTAGTGTAGGACGGGGTGGAGGGTGTTTAATCAACCTGCAACCACACTCAATGAGCCATGACTTGGTATGATAGATGACTCCTTGTGGCTGTTAGTATCGACTGGACCCCGTAAATTACTCTTAGGATATGACTACACACCACCTAATGCCACTCAGGACGACTTGACGAACCTTATTAACGGACCGATCTATGTATCACACTTACCTTCACAGTACAAAATAACTGGCGGAGACTTCAACATGCCGAATATCTCCTGGACATCTTTTACTGCCCCCGCAAGTCGAGCTGAGTTCCTTGCATGTGTCCAAATAAATGGATGGCGGCAGCATGTGTTAGTGCCTAATAGATAGGACCACACCTTAGACCTCATCTTTACCACAGGCATCTCTTCTGCCACTGTATCCGTGTTGGAACAATTTCCAGGAAGTTATCATAACATAGTGAACTTAACGTTCAACCTGAAAGCTGTTGAAGAGTCGACCGTCATACACTACCGTCAAACTAAATTCGCCGACTGGAACGTGTTCACCACACTGCTCAGATCTCTGAAATGGAACACATTTTTTCTTACCTCTGATCTTAGTATTGCAACCGAGGCATTTAGTGAACACTTCAGGTCTTGCATGAACATCTTAGCACCGCAAAAGTTGAAACACCGTAATATGTACGGTAACGGCATGAGTCTCACTCTAAAGAAGCAAGGCAAGCTCAAAGTATTCAATCACGGTACCGGAAAACATTCGACCTCTCTCTCATCATGCAAATGCATAAAATGTTCGATGCAATAAATTATAGAACCAAAATGCTCCACGTAAGTGGAGAAGAACGTGCGCTTAACAGCACAGATAAGAGCTCGCAGTTGATGCAGTTGATGAGATGCAGGAATAATGGGAGAGACCCTGCCATCTTAGTAATGACACTGCAGGACAATACCACTGTAGATGATCCTCTAACAATCTGTGAGGTTTTTAATTCATATTTTGCTGCTTCCTTCAAAACTGAAGGACATACTGTCCCCACCTCCTCCTGTAAGTACAAGTACGTTCATCAGCCATATCCCTGTTGATGCAGGGCTTATACGCTCTCAGTTAGCTATTATCAAACCTTCTCACCCATCTGGTCCTGATGGCATTTACCCTGTTGCTCTAAAATACGGAGGGGAAGACATCCCTCCACTTCTGCTTAATATATACACTTTCTCTAACAACAGGTTCCTTCCCTCTAAAATTAAGCCCCGCTATAAAAGTGGCTCGCAACATGAGGTCAGCAATTATCGTCTCATTAACCATACTTCAATTCGTTCTATGGTGTTGGAAAGGATAATAAAATGTCTCATGGTGGAACTCTCGTTATCACCAAACCTTATAAACCACTCCCAGCATGGGTTTCTCAACAAGCGTTCTTGCATGACATGCTAGCTGGACTTTCTTGACCATGTGACAGAATCTACTGACGAAGGTGAGGCGATTATCATTATACAGTTGGACATGACGAAGGCTTTCGATCGTGTGCCTCATAAGCGTCTTCTTCTCAGAATAGCATCCTTTGGTATACATGATCCATTTTTAAGGTGGTTCTCGTCACACCTTACAGGCCGAACACAACTGTGAAAATAGGAGAAAATAGCTCAATGCTCAGACCAGTTACTAGTGGGGTGATACAAGGAAGTGTTGTGGGACCGCTACTCTTTCTCATATATATAAACGATATATATCAAGTTATCAAGCATGGCAAACCATTCTTATTCGCTGATGATATCAAACTTGTTTACAGCTTCTCTCCTGGCAATCTAAATCCATGTTTAGAAAATATACGGAAGGACCTCATGTCATCAGAGATTGGTGTCAAACTATGTTGATGAGATTTTCAGCCAATAAATCCACTATCATTGTACATGGTGGTCACGTACCAGATGGCTTTATAAAACTGGACGGTCGCCGCATACCAACCGCCAGACGGACGAAAGGTTACATTAAACACTCATTCTTTCTACCTGCTGCACGGCTACGCCTTTATAAACTATGTGTACGACCCCAGTTTGAGTACTGCACGTTCATAAATGGTCACCTGCGCACGTCTGATAGGTTAACTCTGGAAAGCCTCCAACGTGCATTCACGAAAATCTTATTGGGTTATCCATCTTCTCTGAGCTACAGAGAACGCTGCCGGACGCTTGCACTTGATCCTCTCTGGTTACGGCGACTCAAGCTCGGCCTTTCAATCATGTATAATTTGGCTTATGGCAATAAATTCACCGTCAGATTCGTGAATAGCTTACAATACAGGCCGAAGTATAACCTCAGAGACAAGGACTTAATCTTGGCAGCTATTAAATCCCGGAGAAAACTGCGTTCCAATTTTTCCTAGTAAAATATTCCTACATTTGGAACAAACTGCCGTATGCAATTAGGTCTAGTGAGAATATACACCAATTCAAACGAAACTTAGAAACTTTCTTAACAATGACGAACGTCATGTTCATTTTCAAGCTCCACTTGTCTGAGGGGTTTATCCTTAAAAACAGACCTAATAACATCTGACTAAAAACCGAGTGTTTCGCGTGATGTTAAGTCACGCATACCCGAACCGATCAAAACTACCGCTTTCAGGATAAACCTTGTACTTTCAGACTTGCCAGCGAACATGAAAACATGTCTATGGTCAACCCGTATAGGTCTTACTATACATGCCCGTTAGTAACGACTCAAACAACCTGGCACGCACTTACCCCGTACTTGTTGATAGCTTGTGTCTGAGTTGTAAACCACCGTGCAAAAGCTGTGCATGCTAAAATTGTTTGGAAAAAATAACTCAGCCTGTTCGTCTCATGACTGCATGAAAAACTTGAGTCCCAACTCTTCCTTTTTCTCCCCTCATAGACCACTTGGCAACCTCTCGGTATTGTCAAACATTGTTCTCATTCTACTTACCGGCCGTACAGAAATAATTGACGTTTAAATCTGACAGTGATCGTATACCAGGGAAAGCTTATAATCGATCTCTTCCCGTGTTATTTGATAATAGCCGTTCGCTTATGATATATGTTGTCAACTAACACAATGCTGTCAACGTCACATAGAACGTTGTGCCAGAATATCACATGTTCCATTGTTCGTCATAGCTTACATAGTCAATTTCACGTTCTCCCGTTTATCGCATGATTCCGCAATCCATTCTCGGTTTCACTGATATATCCCGCGCAAGAAAACATCTCATCCCGCCCGGACATTGAAAATTTCGCAATGGTTGGACATATCGCGAACTCCCCGAAATTCTTAGGAATTTGAGCCAAGAATGACGTCCGATCGAGAGATCCATGCGTTCTCCGCGAAAATATATAAGTCCCCACCTCACACACATAATGAAAAAATAGTCTGCACATTTTTTGGGATTGTCTACATGGAACTACGGTCAAATTCTTCGTCAATACACCCTCCCCATCCTCCAACCATCGTTTTTTGGCACGACCTCGAGCATCGGGCCAGCGCTCACCTTGTGGAGTCCCAGTTGATGTAACAAATCAATTATATCATCAAATCAAGCCTACCCCAAGCGCTATCTTCTCAGAACTATGAAGCTCGAAGTTTCTTGCCCAAAATTGAAATTTCCCTTCATATAAAGTCTGGTTTTGTTTGTTTTGTTGCTTTATTCACATGGCTGAGTGACTGTACAATTTGAAAACTTGGTGTTAAAATGTGTATACGCTTAAAAATCTACACGTTGATCACGCTCTCCTCGGTGTGTTTCTCGCAAATGCGTCGAGAGATATACCATTACCATTATTATTGTTATTATAACAGCCTCTAACAGACTATTGAACTGTCGTATGTTCTCAGCGACAACCGCATTATGGTAAATATGGTTCTCCTGATAATCACCCAAATCAAGCAACTGACGGTGACGTCGAAGTGCACCATTCAGTAAATGTGAATAAAAAAATATAAACCGTTGACGAACCACAAGTGTCGTCCCCTGTACCACAACAACCAAGGCTGAAACAGCAGAGGTGCGAGTTAAAACATCAAGCGTGCGGTTGAAGACTACCCCACACCCGGCAGTAGGTTCGTTCGGAATCAATGCACAAAAACCTTTACACCAGCTCCACTTACATCTATAAACGTAGCACGCCACAGTGTGAAACTGCCAGGATTTAAGTAATGAGTAATATCACTTACAATAATATCCTCATAACTAGGACATAGTTAGAGAGCACATTTGGAAATGAATATGGCGAACCTGAGCGCTTTCTAGCGTAGAAGAAAACAATGATTGCACTCCACTTTTAATGACTCTCGTAAATTATCAGTTTCGTGACGATCATCTGATTTGCTGTGTCTGGTTCTTAGGCTGCATAAATCCTGTCGATGCACTCTTATCCCATAATTCCTGTTCACGTACATACTCATTTCACGAAAACTTAAAACGGTGCGTCATCTCACAGACCAGCAGCTCATCCTGCACAGCCAAACGTCTATTCCCAAGACCCACTAACTTAAAAGTTGTGAGTTGACCAGATTTGCCATTCCGATCTGACATCCATCATTACGATAATAGACAACCCAGGATGCTTTATATTTGCCGTCTGCGGAAATAGACGCTGTCATCATGTGAATTACTGATAAGCAGTTTGGCAGGTGTGCTGATTTAAAAGATGTCCAATTGCGAAATTTCTGAAATTCGACCAGATCGGAATAAGCGGGAGAACCGAAGTGCCCGAATGAGACATACGCTCTAACAGGTGAGCTACGAAGCCACGCAGGCACCTCAGAAACATCACATTTGGACATACTTACCCGTCCAATCAAATGTGTCTTATGGGAATCGTTAAATGTTTCAGCCAATTCTCTATCGAAGCAGGTTTTCTCGGTCAGTAACGCAGTGTCACTGCTCATCACTGACGTTGATGGGCTCTGTTGTGAAGTGATCGAGAAACCCTGGTTATACAGTCAATCGGCCGGATGGTTGATGGATTCCATATGACACCGTTGGGTGGGTAGGTAATCAGGTCCGAATGTGAAGTTTCTGAATGTCCAGCATGGCTTCTCATCTCAGCTGCTAAAATGTTTGCCAAGTTCGGGCATGTTGTTTCCGTCACTGGTTCGAATCCAGTTGAGGTTCAGGTTTTTCACACTTGAGTTTCCTTAAGAACACAAATCGTTTGAAAAACTGTCGTTCGAACAGCATCGTTCGACGTGCACAAGGTATGCACGTCTACACCATACTTCCGTACGGGAAGCTTGTTAATTACAAAACTGGAAATTTCTCGTTGAACTCTGAGCAAGTCATCCAGACATTCTTCAGACTTTAGGTACCTCATCTTCACTATCTTTCTAAAGGTGCTTTCATTGTTCACTACCATGATGATTCAACATGCGGAAGTGATTCATCCGTAACGGAGCAGACGATGTCAGGTTGACCACAATACGTTGTCGTTCGTACAATTTAACTGGATTTCCAGATCGCATTAATTTCATGGGAGTTTTCCAAATAATTGTGTGTGAGAGGAAAGTAACTCCTGTTGATAATCCATGGTCGCGATGGTGCATTATAGGGATATGGAAGGTAGGTCTGACGAACATGTGGGCACCATGAATGCAACTCCCAAGTTTCGCGAAAAAGTAAGCAACTTTCCTATTGAGAGGTAGGAATAGATACTGAGGGGGCCAAAGCAACGGCCGGACAAGGCGACAGCAGGTCAAAAGGTTGTTGTGCAATCTCCAGATATTCCTGACGTGTCGCTGCTGATGCGTGTTTTCACGCCGGTGGAGGTATAACGACAAGCAGCACCATACACAAGACCATAGAATTGATGAAAAGATTCGAACGGTCGCCTACGCTGGGTGTGATGAATCAATCACCAACAGAGCCTTGCGGCAGCATTTATCACATCACGTCCGCGTTAAGTAGTCTCCCAGATGTCACTAATGAGAGGGTGTGGCGTCCGTCGAGGGCGAATTCCATCCGAGACTCTCCGACACTCTGTTGGAGGCCACTGCCGTTAAATAAATGAGAAAAGCACAAGTGATTGTGGCCTATGTTTGCACTGGCGGCTTGAACGGTTTGCGATATATCCGGATATCCCTAATGATGTCTGAAGCTATTATTTGGTTATGTGCAATAACTACTACATCACTCGCCCCCAAGTTAGCAATCATAAATTCACCATTCGGAACTTCGGCTGTTTGCACCCACTGGTTTGAAAAGCGCACCAAAGGTAGGGTGTCGTGTTCACCCAAGCTTAAGTTTTTAGACATAGCGCGTTGGTTTATTCATTTCAACATCTCAATTCGTGCATTCGGCTGGCACGCTGCAACAGTCGGTCCCATATCCATAAGGTGACCGCTTGAGCTGAGTACTTGAGGACCTTTACGTTTTCTATGGAATGTCGGCTGCCACGTTTCGTGTATTTATTTATTCCCTTCTCATTAGTTCTCCCATTTACATCCAAAGTCATCTCGGTATTGATTACGATACTTTGCTGCAAATACTGAGATGACCATTCAACTTACGCCCAAGATAAATCCTCTCTCCAACGAGCGTTTATCTTGATGCATTATTGAGTCTTGACGCCGTTTAATGGTGGGAACTTGTTTTTATCTGGTTTTTTCCTGCCTTCCTATTGCCGAATCCTTGTTCATGTGTACCGTGGTTTCACTCCAAGGTTGATTGTTCCGTCATTACACGACTGTTGCATTTGATCATATTCGTGTGGACCGTTAGTCCCCAGGAACTTTTACACTTGGTAGATTCAGTTTCGCGATTTGTTGTTATACTCCATTTGGTTTGTACTCACTTTCTTGTATTTCAGCACATTATTAACAAGGAGCTCGCCAAAACGTCCGTCTTCTTGTTTGAATCAGAATCGGTCGCTCGATGGACTCGGAATCCACATACCCTCGTTGATTACAGACGCGGCTATTCCAGATCCGTCTTACCGACAGACCTCGCCAACGGACCAAGTGTTGCCCGAATAAACACTAGATGTCCGGGATTAGCATCGATTGCCGTCCACTAAATAGAATATTGGGGCTCATTTAAACGACCAACCAAAAGTTGTAACTTGTAAACATGACACCATCACCAATAATGTGTAGCTCATTATTTTCTATTGCCGTAAATGAGGGTGCAGATAATGAAGCAGGTGCTGTCGTGTAAACTTAGTGTCTGTGTCCGACTGTATTTTCAAGTAAGTTTCTTCACCAAATTCACGGAAGCACTCGAGTGCGCTTGCAAGCTGAACATGTAAGTGACTGTGGGTGCACCAAAATCGATAAATGGCGCAAATTCACTTACATAGTTGGCTGACTAGGCCTACAATTAGATAGATACCCTACTGGATATTGGTCACCTCTCATTCACTAATAACCCTTGGGAAACCAAATTAATCATGGAAACAAAAACTTCGGCAGCTTAATTTCGGCGGGCTATATCATTAGAAAAGTAGGTAATCCAGCGAAGAACCCACTCCGGGATGCGTATGATTGTGGTCAGTGTCTGATGGGACCAAACCAACATGATCAAGCGCCCCTAGTGCGTCCTGAATGACTAGATTTGTGAAACCAGCATAGAAAAGTCGGCGGTAAGGACTGACAATCGGCAGTTTCCCAACTGCGGAGTGAATTCCCACTTTGACGGCACCGCCGTGGTTACTGTCGACTGATTCTCTTTGTATGCTCCAGCATTAATTTGAAGACCAGGAGCAACCAAGGCGTTGAGTGTCGTTAATTTGGCTGTACCGTTACGTGAGGGTGAATGAACGAGAGTGGCCGTCACTAAGTCGACTTGTTCTATGCAGAGGTGAGGTGTAAGAAGAGCAAATACACAGAGTGCATGACACAAAAATCGTCCACCTTTTGGCTGGTCAGAGTGGTCGCAGTGCTAGATCTTCTGGAGAAAAGTAGTCACCTATAGTTTGGACACCGAAAATTGGCCAGATTCTTGGAGATTTATCTAGGGTTAGTAGAGAAACTTCATCAATTGAATCAGTGCACCACGGCAGAAATTGACTGTAACCAAGCTGGTGCTGGACACTACCGCCCGAAGTTTTATACCGCAAAATTTCTGGTTGTTCTGTTCTAATTAACTGTTTGAAAACCCACATGAATGCAACGTTAACCGGGTGATGCGGAAAATACTACCGGCTGAAACGGCCTTTATTTCTATCCATTGTGGACCTTGAGAAGTGTGCGACGATTTGCTCCTCACGAACTTTCTCAGCGTGAGTCTGTTGGAAGCGGTGCTTTATTGCGTCGGTTTATAACCGTTCAAGAAAGCTGAAAGCTCTACAGCTTCTGTCCGTTGACATCCCTTCAGGAAACTATTAATTTTTGCAGTGTTTTCAACCAACAGAAACGACCACTCTGTGTGATCGTTGGTTGCGCAAATAGAAATTGCTCCAAACAGATATTAGACGCTAACTTACTCGATATATCCTTGGCCTGGTAATTCTATCGTGTCATTGAAACTTGTTACAATCACGAAGAAAGGCGCTACAACACGTTTTCGGTTATTGCCTTCCAGTTCACCATGGTTCCACTACAAACCGAATCTGAGTAACTGGGCCCTCCTTCCTCCAACCAGTTCATAAGTAGATGGAAGCAGCAACAACCGGCAGCAAAATGGTGTAGGACTTTCCGAACTACCAACCTCAACAAGTTTTTTTTGATCGAATGGTATGTGTGTCCAAAAAATGCATCATGAACATACGTTTAGCAGTTTGACATATGATAGTATTACAAAAACGAACAGTGCGTTGTTATGAATTTTTTACCGAGTGTCGATGTGACGAAGAAACAGTGAGCATCGTCATGTGCAACGAACAGACAGACATCAAGGATATACGGTGCATGACAGATATTTCCTACACAAAACCTAGGTTTTGAGTGAGGATGAGCTCAACTTCAGCATGTAACATGAGTCTTGCGAGGAACCGTGAGGAAACTCTACAAATAAAGTACACACAATCAATCAACAACTACTCCTATAAAAGTAACTAGTGGGCTACTTACTACAGTGTATGTCCCATCACTGCGAGGCACATTACTGGTGAAAGGCACTATCAGGCACTCGTTCTACTAATTCCGACAAAGAAAAGCATGTCTTATTACGCCTTTGTAAGATTAAAGCAAAAACATTCTTACCAACAGAATTCAACGATTTAACGGGTTGAAACACGTCATAGAATTATGTTGATTTCAGTAACTCAGAAATTTTATTGCCTTGCAGGTTACAAAGAAATTTAAGGTCTACCGATTACATGTGGCTAACCGTTGTTTGCCGGTTTCAGATACTTTAGGCGACTTAAACTTGAGAGCCCTAATCACCCGGGTCATATCAGGTTGCCAGTTTGATCTGGAAGGCGTACGCTGAAAACGGAGTGCGTTGCTTTTCCTGTGGGAGAACAAGGTGACGTTAGAAAACTTACAGTGATGTCAGTAAATGGGATTACAACCAAACCCCAAAAATTCTCTAGGAAAGCAATTAAAAACATCAAGACGATGGTTTCACCAGAAGCTGGTAACCCTAGGAGAAAAGACTTCACACCAGAGAATTGCCCTGAGTCAAACCTTGTAGATCTTGCAGTGACCAAGTTGACAGTTATAAGCGGCTGAGGTAACAAGTTGTCACACAACTTCCACACCAGATAAAATTGTGTAGCCATTGATCATCCATGGAGGGTTTGGAGTTGGACTGGTGAAAATCAGGAATTTTAAGACCGCACTAGAACAGGATACACATGAAACTATAATCTATGTTTTTGCTTGCACGCTGAACACTCTTATTGATTTAAGTTGAGTTTGTACTTGTATTCTAAATGCTGACGACCAAGTGGCCGACACCTGAATGAATAGCATGAACAGGGAGTTTGGAGTCAACCTCCACGACGACAATTAGCTCACCAATTTTATAGTAAATATGTGACAGTTGGATTTATAGAACAGAGCTAAACACAATTCATTTCAAACTAAATGCCTACTAGAGAAGACCGAAAAAGAAGAGTTTACCCGAAACAGCGTTATTTCTTATGTCTTGATAGAACGGAGCGTAACGGCGAAAGGCAGTTATCAGCTATCTGTTCAAACTGCTAGGCTAGCGGATTAGGCGATAACCCGTTTCGTGATTTCGGCTTTTAGTGTTTTGATTCTTGGTGTTAGTGGGCTGCTGTGGCCCTAGTTTTCGTTGTGCTCAAACCAGTAGGTCAGGTGGACAACGTCATCAGTGAAGGATTCATTGCCACAGCGTTTGCGAACAGCTTCCACCGTAAACTAATAGAAAAAAGTGGACATTTATGAACTCCACTCGATGTTTAATGCAATTTTCATTTGAAGATCCCGGCAGCCATACCGTTGCTCACGCTTGGTGCAGCATAGTGTGATAGGCGGGATTGAGCTGGACGGGCTAGTTACGGAACTTGTGGATGTTACCAAACAGTATCCAACCCACACAACTTTTCGATCAATGAAGCCACAAGCCGGTATGTTGATTTCCAAGCATCATAGGCAGATTGCTGAACAGTATTCTCTGAACACATCGAAAACCACTTAGGGATTGGAGGAAGCTTTTTTCTCGAGAAGCTGCGTAGAAAACTTCAAGGGCTTCGTTCGTTTCTGGCCGCGCATATTCTCGAGAAGAAACTCTTCATCCTCGTGCACCAACAGTAGTTTCCGGGTATATCTGTAGGATGTTTTGACGGCTATCTTGCTCATGCCTGTTTTCTACGCGGCAAAAAGGTTCTGAACACTCCAACTTGCTCAGTAGATTCTGCTTAAGGGATAGACTAGAATGCACATCAAGAAAGCGACGTATGTCCACCGAAAGTGGTGCACGAGTAGTGTGCTTCCATAGATTGTGATGAACAGACGCCTGAGAGCTTCGCGAACAGCGGCTTCAAAAAAGTTTCGAGTTCACCGATACTGATACGAGGCCGAATGTACTAAAGAATATCTTTAGCGCATAAAAGAATGTTCTATACGAAGTTCTGAATCAGGTCATTGTTACAGCATATTGGAACCATTAACAGCGGTGGTTTTATGACTACTGCACGTCAGCTTCCTTCGTGATAACTAAATCAAGCGAGGAAGGTGTCTTTTCCGGACATCGCCTTGCAGGAAGTTCGGCATGCTGGGTCCAGACTTTCTCGTGGACCAACATGGCCAAGGATCTAGGAAATCTGTAGTGAGATTACTCATGAGTAGCAGCTAGGTGGTTGAGTTTGGGTCCGAAGAAATGCTGGGTAAATCTGAGTCGGTCTAGTGAGGCAAAAGTGGCCTGGTCGCTGGATGAGCTGCACGACGGCTAACGGTACACCACACCGACAGTTAACGTGTCCCATCCGCGAAGCCGAGGAAGATGCGGCTGGAATAGTCCAAATTAGAACCTGTTTGGGTGCATGGGTGACTCGTTGAGTTAAAAAGCTGCTGCAGAAAATTTTTTAGCAGACCTTCCATGAGGTGAAATGAGTGGGGGCGCAAAAAGTACTGTGTTCTGCATTGCTTCCCGAGTTTACTCTTTCATACTCGTGCAACCCCACAGAAGATGGGCACTTCAGGGGGCTGGAGGCAGCCGACTCTAACGTCGGTAGCTTGGAGCTTGGGTTCAGCTTTGGTGCGTGACATTGTTCTATATAACTGAGAGCGCTTCTGCCGCTCCTGTAATGAACGAGCCGGTGATACTACTGTCAGATTAGTGTGATTTTTCCTTAGTCTAACCGATTTGCCCAGTAAGTCATCCAAGCTAACCACTGCAGGTAACCTCACAAGTAGTTCATGTGGCTTCTTCGTAGCTTTTGAGTACACTCTGCTGGTAGAAACTATGTTCGTTAGCTCTGGAAGAAAAGAAATTTTCAACACCATTCTGGCCCGTTCACCCACAAGGGATGTGGTGGAAAATCGTCTCCGCAAAACAATCCTTTTAGTTCAGGAAGCCCTAAGCTTCAAGTCCGTTGTGGCTTCCTCGACTTGAGCCGTGGATAGAGCCACAACCTTGCCAGCAACCGCCACATCTGGAAGGGCGAGCTCAATATACTTGTTCAGTGAGCTCAATCCTGACTTCATGTCGGATAAGGTTTTTTATGTTTCAACCACAGTTCTTTCTACTGTGGCCAGCTGTGGTGCATTGGAATCCTTAAACGCCTTCCAGCTGCACTTAGACGCACCTTCTTTCTGTTCACTGGGGGTGACGAGTAAGGGGAGTGGTACGGCCCCAGGCAGGATAAATCCTTCTCACAAAAGACGACTCATGCAGGTAACCGGCTTTCTTGAAGAAGTGTACAAAATGCACTTTTCTTCCTGAGACCGATACGTTCGAAGTGGTAACAGTGTAGTGACATCTGGCAATACATTCCGTAGTTAGCAGTCAAGCGGCAATGGAATCGGCCAGAAAAACTCCATCCACCAGTCCTGCTGGATCTTGTGCGTGTCAGCGTTTTACAGTTTGTGAACAGAAACGGCAAGTATGGGGATCATAAAAATCCACGAGTAACCGGGAGCAAACATAAAACAAGAAAAATTGAAAATAAGCAATTATTTGCTCGGGTAACAACAGACCAAAAAGATACGATAAACAGTGACGAAAATGTGTGAATCCTGATGCTCCGTGCACCAAAACTGGCACGAAGATATCCACAAAAACAGCGTAAAAGTGTAGTGCTCAGCGATAGTGTGAGTTCGCTGAGGATTCCTGCGGCAACCGTCATTTCCCTTGTCTGATCTGCACAGGTGATTCTGTGTGCAACTGCTCTGACAAGCATGATGGAAGCTAAGTGGCATTATCTCCTCCGGTGCAAGCAATTGCACGCAACGAATGCACCCACGCCTCTAACGAATCTAATGGTGTTGGATGCAAGCCGACCGCCTATATGGACCCAATTTGGGTAAGGTTGACACATCGAGGAAAGAAGATTCCTTGAAAAACTGGATTCAACAAAAGCCCTGTAGAGGAAAACAACACAAACAAACATGAGCCGAAGGCCCAGTAAGCCATTGCCGAAGGCCCAGTAAGCCATGCACACGACTTACACAAACGGGCATTAAGACGGCGCCGACGACACAAGAGCACGCCCTGTTAATAAGTCAATGTCAACCCGTGTGCGCCTGCTGGTTTCGACTGCGTTTTGAACTACTGTAACGCGCAGGGTAGCCGCATCCGCTTAAACTGTCCGTGGACCGGATTCGGGGCAATGAGGAGGCATCGGAGAACAGCGTTCTGCCGAAGTAGGGGTTAGAACAGCAGTTCTGAAAGGAGAAAGAATACGAACAAAGATGAGCAGAAGGCCCAGTAAGCCATGCGCTCGACTTACACGAACGTGAGCTGAAACGGCACCGACAACACAGCAGCACACCCTGCTACACAACTCAAATTCAATCCGTGCGCGCTCGCTGGTTTTAGCTGCGCGTTACAACCATTTGTAACATGCAGGCCAGCCGACTCTACTCTGGATGCCCGTGACTTCGCGGACCAACCTTCGGGCAACGTGGACTCACCAGGGGACAGTGTATTTCCGAAGTAGGGGGTTCGAACAACAGTTCTGAAAAGAGAAACAATACAAACAAACATGAGCCGAAGGCCCAGTAAGCCATGCACACGACTTACACAAACGTAAGCTAAAACGGCACCGACAACACAGCAGCACGCCCCGTTACACAACTCAAATTCAATCCGTGCGCGCTCGCTGGTTTCGGTTGCGCGTTACACAGCTCCCCTCTTCGTAAAGCACAGTCCCCTGTGCTCCAAACCTTCTACAAACCGGCTGGTGCTCATGTTGCCAGGTTGGGTAAAGTGCCTCCGGGCCCTCTGCCCGTTTTCTCGTAACTTCATTTTTTTCTGTACTTTTTTTTCATCTCGACACCTTTTCCTTTAATCCTGATAATATTCTTTTCTGATACCTCTACACTCCATTACGCTACTTCTCTTTTAACTTCAGTACTCGCTTTATTTTGCGACGCGATTTTTTATCTCGGCACTTTTTTTTTTCATCCTGGCAGGGTCGCCAAAATGTAACATGCAGGCCAGCCGACTCTACTCTGGATGCCCGTGAATTCGCGGACCAACCTTCGGGCAACGTGGACGCACCAGGGGACAGCGCTCTTCCGAAGTAGGGGTTCGAACAACAGTTCTGAAAAGAGAAACAATACAAACAAACATGAGCCGAAGGCCCAGTAAGCCATGCACACGACTTACACAAACGACAGTTAAAACGGCACCGACAACACAGCAGCACGCCCCGTTACACAACTCAAATTCAATCCGTGCGCGCTCGCTGGTTTCGGTTGCGCGTTACACATTATTATATTTTCCAAGGTCGTTTGGTTCGCGATTTTTGAGCATTGCTTAACGCCCGCGAATATTCTACTAATTTTTCATCTGAGGCGCTCCCTTTCTTTCCTCTAGTGATTGTCGCTGTTGGTCTCAGATTAGGCTACAGCTGGCTGGTCATCGTATTTCCAAGCATTGTTGGGAATATCTGCTTTTGTTTCCAAACCCTGTCGCGTACTCTTAAGTCGGTGCCTGTTAGAACTAACTTTTGGCTACTGCTCAGGAGAAAGGTTGAAAATTGTGAGTGAGCGACGGTCGATCACATACACACTTGTACCCACCACACGGTTTGATACAAGTGATGAACTTTGTCTGCATCTGTAGACAAGATTACCGGGAGTGGTTGTCTACATAATAAGTGCACTTATCAAATTATTGCAAAATAGGAATTGTTTTGTTTCGCTTGAATGAATGAGTAGATAGTCTTGGTGAACAGCAGTTTGAATTCACCAGAATTTTTGTTTTGCATTGTTGCTTTTAGAACGCGACAGTGTTTTGAAACAAAAGCGGATATACCCAGCAATGTTTGGAAATATAATATTCAGCCAGCTCTAGCCTAATCTGAGACCTACGGCAACAATCAATAGAGGGAAGAAAAGAAGCGCGTCAAGCGAAAAGTGATTAGAACCTATGAGTGTGTTAAACAATGCTCGAAAATTACAAGCCAAACGACCTTGAAAAATATAATAGTGTAATGCGCAATCGAAACCAGCGACCGCGCACGAATTCAATTTCAGTTGTGCAGTAGCATAAAGTGCGCCGCCATTTTGTTTTGCCACACATACTCCCTTCCGCTTCCTTTCAGGTCCTCGAACACGTGGGTTGGCCGCGACCGCGCAACGGGCTGAGGAAGGTGACCAACCAGAACCTGAGGTCGGCGGTCAGTGAGCGTGAGACCACGTCTGATTGGTGGGAACTCCCGGACCATGGGGCCCCGTATATATATATATGCACAAGGACACGTTGTTGATCGAACTCTCTCGGTATCCGAGTTGCGTTAATACACGTTTCTTTTTGCTTCGTGTTTTTTCCTATTCTGTGAAGTAGACCGATTTGTGCTCGATTGTTAACGTTAGACACTGTGTGCACTGTAACCTGTGTTTGACCCAACTGGAATATTACAATTTTGGCACCCACGGTAGGACACATTTCCGGATAATGTTCAGTACATCAGATGCCGAGACTTGTTCGAGCGGTTGAGAAACTGTGTGTTTCGGACAGCGGACATGCATTTCGTGTGCGACATGAGCATGGACTCCCAGCGCCAGAGAAATACACGATTGGAGAGGACTTCCATATTTGGGAAGCCCAGGTGCGCCGCTACGTGCGGCATTTTAACCCGGAACAGCAGGTGGACATCGTATTGAGTTTGATTTCTCGTGAGGCTTACGGGAAGATCGTTGACTTTGATATTCCGGAGAATCTTGAGGACCTGTTTCACTTTCTGCGACGAAGGATTGCAGGTCTGCGCCCTGCGGTTGAATACCGGAAGAAATTTCATGAGCGACGCCAGCTTAGCACGGAAAGATTGATGGACTATATGCAACAATTGAGGAGACTCGCGAGGATGGCGTTTGTCGAAGAGACACAAGAGCAGAGAGAAGGCCGCATTCTGGAGAGGTTTCTCGAGGGAATTCGTCAACCGCAATGTCAGCGTGAATTTCTCATCCGCCCTCCCAAAACCTTGGCTAAGGCTGAGAAGCTGGCTGAGCTGTTAGACCAAGTGGAACATGTTGAGTCCGGGGATGAAAATTTTGCTTGTGTGACCCAGAGCACCCCCGCTGACCGATTGCAGGGTCAGATAGTCCGCAAAAGCGCTTATGCAAGAGGCGGACATTGTACACAATGCCATCCGAAAGTGAAAGCGCCTAACTGGCAGAGATGTTTCACCTGTGGCCGGCATGGACACCTGGCGCGTGGGTGCCCGTTATCCGCCCGGAAGCGTACACATGCCGGTAAGTCTCCTGTATGCCAATCGCGTATTCCTTTTGTTTCGAAATGTGAGGATAAAGATGTTGCATTATGTCCTGTTCTGAAAGCAAAAGTTGGCGGTCGTGACTTTGAATGTCTGTTAGATTCCGGGTCCGTATGCAGCCTGCTTGATAAGGAGACATACACCATCTGTCAGTTTGATGCAATAGCGGGGCCTGGCAGCCAGGTTCTAGCCGTGAACGGACAACCGTTACATATATTGGCGTGCGTTCGCGGGACAGTGCAGATAGGAAAGTGGACGTGTACACTGAATTTCTTCGTTGTTCCGAAGTTACCGTTTCATGTCGTGCTGGGCAGTAACTATTTGATAACCATGCAATGTATCCTGGACCTACCTAACCTGGCCGTACAGGTATATGGCGAGCGTTTTCCGTTGGAACCTGTGTACAAAACACTGGCAGGTGTTGTGGAGGTCCGTACAGGACAGCATGTAACGAAGGGGGAAGTGCACGCTGAGTTCGAATGGCAGAAATTTAGGAGCACCATCATCTCACACCTCCCAGCACACCTAGCACAGAGAGTACGGGATGTAATTGAAAAGCATCGGGCGATATTCTGGTGGGAAGGACAGCCGCCTGGACGCACTCACTTTGTGCGACACAGAATTGACACGGGGGAGGCACACCCGATCCGGCAAGCGGCTCGTCGCTTACCAGTCCATCTTCAGGGCCAGGTGGAACAATTATTAACAGACATGTTAGAGAAAGGCATTATCCGGCCGTCAACATCTCCATGGGCGTCTCCGGTAGTATTAGTCAAGAAAAAGGATGGCTCCTTAAGATTATGTGTTGACTATCGCCAGTTAAACGCGGTAACCAAAAAAGATTCGTTCCCACTACCACGTATCGATGACACTATCGATGCTCTTTCGGGCACCGAGTGGTTTAGTACCCTTGATTTGGCCTCTGGTTACTGGCAGGTGGAAGTGGAGCCCAGTGATCGCCTGAAAACCGCGTTTGTGGTACCCTCTGGTCTGTACGAGTTTGAAACCATGCCATTTGGATTGACGAATGCCCCGGCCACCTTTCAAAGATTAATGCAACAGGTGCTCGGAGACCTGATCCCGAAGCAGTGTCTGGTTTATTTAGATGACGTCATTGTACACGGACGTACCGTTGATGAACATTTGCATAACCTATCCAACGTCCTTTCAAGACTAGCGGAGGCTGGACTGAAATTGAATCCAGCCAAATGTTCGTTTATGCGGACCGAAGTAAAATATTTAGGACACGTCATCTCACAGTCCGGTGTGAGCTGTGATCCCGAAAAGGTGCGTAAGGTGAAAGAATGGCCAACTCCTGAGAGTGTTGAGGAAATTCGTAGTTTCCTTGGGTTGGCTTCTTATTATCGACGATTCGTTCCCCGTTTTTCTCACATAGCTAAACCTCTAACATTGTTGACGGAAAAGGGGCGAGTATTCGAGTGGTCCGAAGATTGTCAACAGTCGTTCGATCGATTAAAAGATGCGTTATGCACTGCCCCCATTTTGGCACTCCCAGACACAAGAGCGGACGCGAAAATGTTTATCTTGGATACTGACGCCAGTGACGTCGCTATAGGGGCTGTACTATCTCAGTTAGACAATAATGATAAAGAACATGTTATTGCCTATGGAAACCGAAACCTCAACAGAAGTGAAAGGAACTATTGTACCACTAGAAAGGAGATGCTCGCTCTAGTACATTTTATTAAACACTTCCGTCACTATCTCCTCGGAAGGCGTTTCTTGGTTCGAACGGACCACTCATCACTCCAATGGCTGCAGAATTTTAAGGACCCGGAGGGGCAAGTTGCACGTTGGCAAGAGTTTTTACAAGAGTACAACTTTGAATGTAAACACAGGCCTGGTCTGCGTCACCGAAATGCTGATGCATTATCTAGAAGACCGATTCGCGACCATGGCGATTGCCCCTCATGCACGAGGTACTCCATGGCGATCACCATCAGGCCAGAGGAGAATAATCGATGGGCTGCCATTCAAAGTAGCGATGCAGATCTACAAATCATATACAGACGAATAAAAGAGGGGGGGCCACGTCCGACCACCCAAGAGATGGCAGGAAGTAGTTGGGAGGCGCGTTGCCTGTGGTCGTTGTGGAACCATCTCTATATAGCCGATAATGTCCTTTATTATCAATATGGCCCGACATATGAAAGCCAAATTGTGGTCCCAGAATCGGCGGTTCGAAGTGTTTTGCAGGAACTGCATGAGAATTTGGGGCACGCGGGCCAGAACAAACTTGAAGAAGCCGCGAAACGACGTTTCTGGTGGCCCCACCAACGAAGAGACGTCAAGGATGTGTGCAGTAGTTGTGGTCTGTGTGCACAAATTAAAAACCCCAAGAGACAACAATGCGCACCGTTACAGAGCATGCTGACGGGGTATCCGAATGAAATAGTAGAAGTTGACATCGTCGGGCCACTACCAGAGACCACCCGAGGGAATAGGTACATTCTCGTGATGGTAGATCATTTCACTAAATGGTGTGAAGCGGTGCCAGTGCCACGAGCGGATGGCGGAACTACCGCCAAATTCATTTTCGACCACTGGATCTCGCGCTGGGGCGCCCCAACTCAATTGCACACTGACAGAGGGTCAAATTTTGAGAGTACAATGATGCATGAACTGTGTAGAATACTGGGCATAAGGAAGACAAGGACGACCGCCTATCATCCGCAGGGTAATGGTGCTGTGGAGCGCGTCAACCGCACCCTGAAGTCCCTCTTGAAAGCGT
The DNA here is from genome assembly GCA_008508345.1 of Paragonimus westermani. Taxonomy (NCBI): domain Eukaryota; kingdom Metazoa; phylum Platyhelminthes; class Trematoda; order Plagiorchiida; family Troglotrematidae; genus Paragonimus; species Paragonimus westermani. The sequence goes on from QNGE01002129.1 coordinate 50,724, forward strand.
TTGTGAGTTCAGAAAACACCCGCTCATGGGACGAAGCCGTATCTCAGTGCCTGCTCGCATACCGTGCTAGCGTCCACTCTTCTACCGCACAATCACCGCACTACCTGCTGACGGGAAGAGAGATGCGACTGCCGTCCGACTTGCTGGTACCCAGATTGTCGCCAGATAACCTATTAGCCTCAGACTATTGCGTTCAGCTACGTGACAAACTGGCGAAAGCATATGCGTTAGCACGGGAACACCTGCGGACGGCCCAAAGGAGACAGAAGGATTACTACGATAGAAAAGCATATGGAAGCCCCTTGAAGCCCGGCGATAAAGTTTGGTTGCGTGCAGAAGCCCCAGAAACTGGAATTCCAAAAAAATTGTTTCATGAGTGGAAGGGGCCATACGTTGTGCACGACATCATTTCCGAATCCACCTGCACTATACGGGACGTTAACGACAATGGGTCCGGACTCAGAGTGGTACATTTCAATCGTTTAAAGCCTGATACCACAGGACAGGATCGATCAACTAATTGCGAGGAGTTAGAAGTAGCTGGGGAGTGCACTGTACCGCCAGAGGGAGGGCAGTCCGGAGCACTGCGGCCAGTGCTCTCGACGGGGGGGAGTAGTGTAGTAGCATGTAGTGCGCCGCCATGTTGTTTTGCCACACATACTCCCTTCCGCTTCCTTTCAGGTCCTCGAACACGTGGGTTGGCCGCGTCCGTGCAACGGGCTGAGGAAGGTGACCAACCAGAACCTGAGGTCGGCGGTCAGTGAGCGTGAGACCACGTCTGATTGGTGGGAACTCCCGGACCGTGGGGCCCCGTATATATATATATATGCACAAGGACACGTTGTTGATCGAACTCTCTCGGTATCCGAGTTGCGTTAATACACGTTTCTTTTTGCTTCGTGTTTTTTCCTATTCTGTGAAGTAGACCGATTTGTGCTCGATTGTTAACGTTAGACACTGTGTTTGACCCAACTGGAATATTACAGTTGTGTGGCTGGGCATGCTGCTGCTTTGTCGGTGCCGTTTCAGCTCACGTTTGTGTAAGTCGTGTGCATGGCTTACTGGACCATCGGCTCATGCTTGTTTGTATTGTTCCTCTTTTCAGAACTGTTATTCGAACCCCCTACTTCGGAAATACACTGTCCCCTGGTGAGTCCACGTTGCCCGACGGTTGGTCCGCTAAGTCACGGGCATCCAGAGTAGAGTCGGCTGGCCTGCATTTTACAATAGTGGTTGTAACGCGCAGCCGAAACCAGCAGGCGCACACGGGTTGAATTTGAATTGCTTAACAGGGCGTGCTGTTGTCGTCGGCGCCGTCTCAATCTCCGTCTGTGTAAGTTGTGTGCATGGCTCACTGGGTCTTCGGTTCATGATTGTTTGTGATCCTTCCCTCCACAGGACTTGTCAGGAAAGCACAATTGGTATTATAACTTCTACAAGTGTGTGGAATCGCTCGTCTTGAAGTCGTTCCTACCAAGTCCACCTCTATCATCAGATAAAACTCCTAGAAAGAGTACATAGGTCTGCTGTGCTTGCTCTGGAAAGAGCAAGGACATAATTTGGTAACTAAAGCACGTGCGCCTTAGGATAATACCTGATTTGGAGAACAGTTAAATCGATCCTCATTGTGTTACAGAGGAGGCCCGAATCACAAAACGTTTCAAAGGCCAAGGCAAAAACGAGCAGATCTCTTCAAGAGAAAAAGATCAACACTAAGAGCTACTCGCTGAAACTGGATTATGAGGTGAGCTGATTACAACGCAAACAGAATGGATTCACATTGAGAGTCTCTTTACACTGTAAAATCCTCTGGTCACACGTCAACCGGTTCGGTTTTAGCAATCTACTCGACGGACACCCAAGCGAGAGCCCACATGTACTACAGTTTTTCAACACACTTCCACCGTTTGCTAATTGTGCATGTTTGACAGAGCGTTGCTCCAGTGTCTTCGATTCACTGCTGGTGTGATTGCACACCAGTAACCCTATTCAATTTTCCTCGTATTCACTAACCTTAATAAATCGTCCAGCATGTGGCAACTGTATTAAATAACATTTTGATAGTCGCACTCACCTGCACCTTTTTGATGACTTCGGTTTTTCACCCACTTTTGTTTTAGTCGAGATATCGGATTTGTAACATCCGTCCCGGGGCTAAAATCACAACTCCTTCCGTGCCTCGCTAACTTGACGTGTTTCTCTGTACGCTCTATTGCCCATGGTCTATAATAATAAACGGTGTCAACCCGCTGATTGTCGATCAGTTATCGATAGTGAACACTAACTGGGTATTACCTTGTTGGACCAGTTCCAACAAACACAACTTTGCTTGCAGAGATATACAAATGCACAACCGAAGATCTTACTCTATCCGACAAAAACTTGTGGGCCCATAACAGAAGGCATGGATTTTGAGTCTCTTAGTGCAGCTGCAACCAGCTTAATGGACACGGACATTCTTTTGGACACTGCGTACACAGGAGTATGGTCAGAGAACCTCGAAAATACTCAGTGTCCCCGGAGGTGGTTGAAACAATCACAATCACCCAATCAGAGACATGGTGAGGTCACATCAGCCCCAGAAGTGGTTTTTCCAAAGGTTCCAGCAACCACCACCGTTTTTCTGCACGCAGACTTTCGCTTGTTATATTCAGTTACCCGACTGTTATATGACGCCACAATCCATACTCAGCGCGACTCCGTTCAACTATGCACAACGACTATGTGCAGTATTTTGTTCACATATTTGCTTCGCTAACGGCATCCTTCGTTCTGGCAAAAATGCTCCACTGAAACTGCCCTCCACAAAAGGGGTCGGTTTACCAAATAGTTCATCACCTAAAACAAAATGTAGGATGAAATCGAATTTCCCTGCGTCAGGCCGACAGAATATGTATCAAGGACGTTCCACCAGATTTACACATGACGCATCATTCATAAACAAGCGACGGTCAAATATTAATCACACGCAAAAAAAACTTGTACACTGAATAGCGCGTTTATACCGTCAAAACACCTAACGTTGCTAATTTTGATCTCGGTGCCAAATGAAGGGAAAACCGATTTACGATCAAATATAAGAGAACTTTTTAACCCTCGTGACATCTTCTATCATAGAACCCAACGATTTTCGAATTACTAGGGGATACCACAGAAATATCACCCGATATTCGATGATGTCTTATTTTGTTGCCGTCAAACGGCAGACTTCACTCCCAACGGATAATTTTCATCGAATGCGCGATGCAAGTGACAATCGAACTCGGAAGTCCAATCCGCATTGCGCAGACATCAGTCCAAATAAATCCCATGGCGGAACTAAGCACTGAAATCCACTTTTTGGGGGAATGTCTGGAGCTTCTGAGTAGGAAAACCAAATTAGTCATATGGTATTTTTCAAAAACTCAATTTATATACAATTTGTTCTCCTAGTGTTACGCAAAAAATGGGTTCATCAGAACAGATGGGACGTAGTCATATGTAATCACAATGTTTAGTTATAAAACGGTTTTTGAAGAGTGAGCAAAAGACAAGGAAGCATGATACCGATTAGTGGGAAACCAGAGAAACAAAACAGTAATTCATGAGGAAAAACTTAGGGGTTGAAACCAACAGGAAAACGTGGATAGTTCCAAATGGTTTTTATTTTGGCGATGACGAACTGAGCACAGAAAAGGTCCACAAACACCAGGACTGCACCTAAGCGGGGGACAAGCAAAAGAAAGGTGATAGTTCCCATGGGAAACAATGAACACTCATAACTACAATGTATAGGGCAAACCAACGGGTATAACGTGATAAATAAAAAAGACTGGATGTCAAGGTGTCACACGATTACCGCGGACTCCTTTTGGAATAACAAAACAATCTTACCCTGCTGTAGCATCATTTTGCAAGTAGGGATAGGAAACACTATGGTTCAAGTTAGTCGTCACTCAGACGAAAGCTGTCTATCGTACATTGTAGCGATTTTTCAAAAGGTTTTTGCCTACTGTACATTTTCAGACTACCGACATTTATTTTTATCTCACCGTAATTGGCGTACGTGAATTCAGAGCATCACCAACTAAACAACTTGCACGTTTTGCAATTCTGACACCACAAGAGAAAGAACAGTGGTTTCCGTCAATCAGTCGGCTACAATAAGAGCTTAGCATTAATGTCAGTTCACTCCAACGATGACAAAGTAGATCCTAAGTTCTTACTGTTAAATTTTGCAAACGTGATCCAACGACAACTCCAAACATTTTTCTAGCTTGAATCTCAGTTCAAAACAAACAGTCACTCGAAGTGAAGAACGAGAGCGTGTAATTCTGATGTCAATAGTACCAGAACTATAGCCTGAAAACTCCTACGCTCGAACGAGCAGTCCTAACACCAATACCACCGACCCATCCGCAAAGATCACTCAGCGTTAGCGGATAGAGCGAACGATCGTCAAACAAGTTTTAGACCCCGTAGACTGCCAATTTACCAGCATCGATGACAAGCCTTCACCAAGGAATGAAATATAACACATTCGAAATAATAGCGGTCTTATAGGAACAGCGAAAAATAACTTGTAAAAATGTCATGCGCACTTGAAGTTGCATTTTCGGTCGAGGTTTTGTTTTAACACAATTGAACCATGCATGAAGCTACACAGGCAGGCGATCCTGTCAATAGTCACTCCGTTTGAAATCACAACCGCCATCATTGATAACAGTAGACAAGTGACTGGAATGGGCAGTTCACTCTCATACGACCATGAAAAAATACAAAAAGACCACAACCTAAGAATGAACAAGATGGAAGGGATGGAAGGTAACACATGAAGATCGCACATGGACAAGGGGAATTGGCATCTGACAGCTGGATAGGACAAAAATAACACACAGTCGTGTGAGAACATGCACACGACCACATTGATTAGGCATAGTGTACACACATACACACAATGAGCGCACCAGGGCGACACTTACGGCATGAAAGCGGACATCTTTGTGAGCTAACGCTAGCTCAGACCAATTCTAAGGGTCAACCGATGGAACTAGTGTCATCAAATGTAGAGTTTTGACGAGACCAGTTTGGTGTCGACACACCCAAAATTATTGTTCAGTAGTCGGGGTTTTGGCTAATTTCAAGTTGAGCTAACAGTTGGTCGCAGTCTTCGCAACCCCAAAGAATTTCCAGCCAGCTCCTTCCGAAAACCAGCATTAGACTCGAGTTTCGCTTTCAGCAGAGCTCGTCAGTAGTGCATATGCTTGCGACGGCCAAGATTTGAACTCCGGCCACACTTTCATGAGGCAACCGTGTCGAACACTGTACCACTGACCTCACATTAGGCACGACCGAATTATCACATCTGAACGCTAATCAATGATCAGGTTGCCCGATCGTGTCGAGAGGCGACACAGTAACTGTCCTGTTAACCTCAATCGATCAGAGAGAGAGCGAAACTGGAATCTAGTGCTTCTTTTCGGAAGAGGCTGGCTGAAAGTTCTATCTGAATGCGAGGGCCGCGATCAAATGTGAATGATGTCCAACCTGAAAATAAACCCACAATTGGGTTTCTGAAGTCACTTTCAGATTGAAAAGCAGTCACTCAATTGAGCTGCACTAGTTTGCTGCGTGCAATAAATTTATCTAGATGGGCAAACAATGACATGATTAATTCTGCTGCCTGTTATGATACAATGGAGGTGATACAGATAAAAACAGTGCAAATGTACCTAGTAGGTTACGGACTCTGAAAAAGATGCATTCCGACCAGTATCAGAACTTCCTCGTCACGTTCGTTCAACAATTCACGAACGAAATAATACTGAGAGATGACCCTTAGCAATGGGTGCTATTGCCAGACGCAATGTTCGACATCGCTCCCGATCACATGATTGACTCACTTATGGTCATGGCCACTGTAGTGCATGAACACAAGCCTTGCTCATACACTGTCCCCTTTTTGAACACCAGGAGACAGAAACGTAACTACAGTTGATCGCAACCCCTAAAACATTCAAGAGTCAGCTCTAACTTTGCAAAATTTCAATCCTCCGGAGACCTGTTCTATCCGCTTGCTAAACAATACATACATATGGTGCACTATGGCAATGATGCTGTAGGAGTAAAGTCCAACTGTAATGGTTGTAAGTCATTGATATAGAGACTTTCATTAAACGGAGCTCGATGGGGTTAACAGTTATTTCAGTTCTGATGGTCCGCGGCCACAACAAACCCAAGCTGCGCCTAGCTTCTAGAGTGGTGAACGATGGGAAGAATAGCAGTGTTGTGGCTTGTTTGAGGAAGATTTCTCTTTCAATGACAAATCTTCACTGCAAAAAGTGACATGATATTCATCGTACTATTACGGTTCACTAGGGTTGTAAAGATTCCTGACATGTAAGGGATTTCGGTTGATAAAAACTGAACATCATTTACAAACGACTGCAGATTTCGGGTTTTCGTAGTCTTTTCAGCCAGCCCCTTTCGAAAAGAAGAGCTAGATTCAAGCCTTGCTCTTGTTACTGCTCGTCAGCAGTGCAGTCCTGAGCATTATTTAGAAGCATGCGTGATTAAGCAAATATGATCATTCGGTCGTACCTAATGTGAGGTCAATAGTGCAGTGATCCACACAGTTGCTTTGTGAAAAAGTGGCCAGAGTTCAAAATTCGATCATGGCCAAGGTATGCGCTACTAACTAGCTTTAGCATGAGCGCAATTCGAGTCTGGAACATCTGTTTGAAAGGGACCGTCGAAAAGTCTTTGCGGAAAATGAGATCAGACGTGGGAATTTGAAGACCGTGTGGTATAATTCATCCAATTAAGCTGTGCAACGGTTTGCCAGCACACATTACCATTTGACGGAATGTGGATCTTCGTCCCGCCAATTCAACCCAATGGAAGTCAACGAGCCGTTGGGGTAAAAAATATCAGTTGGCACAGGCGGTATCGTTCACACCAACAGTGGCTGATAGAGTTTATTGTGTGTATCTTTTTCCATGTGGTAGAATATCACCCGTTCTAAAAAAAACAAACGGACAAAAGAAATTACCAAAAATGTACGCTTTCAGAACATCCTGTTGCTGCAGTTGGTCCATTTCACATACAAGGACGCTCTAAATAATCGCCCCTCCCAGCTGATTGCTTTTCGTCTGATGAATAACCCTCACACATGAGATACGTTAGCGTCTAACCAAGTGTCAATGGAATGGGTGGATGGCCAGTGAGAACAGACCAAAGTAAACGCGGCTTACAGGGCCAAGGAAACCCATTAAGTTCTTATACAAATAGGTCCGTGGAAGAGTACATAGCAGTGGGAATTTTCAAAAAGCATGCATGTTGAAAAATGGCGGCAACTGGGCTCCATGATCGACAATTACTGGCGATCCGTACACATCGGTTCAAACGACCTCGGTGAACCGTAACACATGTGGGATCAATAATCCCCATCCCTAAAACGGAAGGCTGCAAAAACAAGGAACCCCGTTCTGCGCAAACTCTAAAGGCAACTGACTATCAGCAGCGGTGTGAATTTTCTGGCTAGTTTGGGAGTTAATTGTGTACAGATCCACCTAATGTGGACCAAAGCTTTATGTCAGTGTATTGAAGAGATGCAGGCATAGGAAACAACGATGTCAATGGATTCATTTCGGAATATGCGAGATAAGCAGGTAGATGGGAAGTACACGTTTAATGAAGTTCGCATGGTGAGGAGACTATCGAGCACATTTTTATGCACGGAAACCACAACGATAATGCATACTCGTTAGCAGGTGAAGAGAATTTGATAACTCTCGTTGAGGGCAAGTCGTTACAGAAACTACGCAGAACACCTTTCAAACAAGATGGCGCATAACCGTATTCTATCACGTAGGTCACCAACCAGTTGATTGGAATGAAGTAATGTCTTTCGCACACATACAGAACTACGTATTCAATTGAATAAAATTGTCTGTCTGTCGGCTTGACTTAGTGCAATATTGATTCCTCTCACAGACCAAACACTCACAACATGCCTCCAACCTCATGTTGCATAGAAGACTAACGTTTTGTGCACTGACTACATAATGCGTATCACAAACTCTAGCACCTTGAAGGTTGAAAAACTGAACCAGATTAAAGCTAACTGATGAAGAGAAAAACGGCAATTAAAGAGTATCTAGAAATAATGGTATAATGGCTTCTAAAAGAGCAGTGATAACGTTCACTGATTTGATAACACAAGTTGTTCAAAAGGAGCGCGCTGAAAAGAGCCGGCCACACGTAAATCCTCTCGTCTAATGCTGGTTGGGTGTACGTTTGAACTGTTCTGTGTGCTGCAACAGTGTTTCATTTAAAATGCTTAACGTTTGTTGGATTTAGACGATAACCTTACCGTTTCAATCAGCTTCACAAGTAGAAGTCCAACGGCATGGCGTGTCTCAACTGTACCGGGGAAACCTATACATTGTAAACATAGTTGATCGACGGACAGCCCTTTATTAACCATCGGGTGATATATAAATTATCGGAATAACGCACTACTAGGTGTATTGCGCATTTTACTATAATATGCGATTGAATTTAACTATAAACACTGGTTTCCAGACTTGAAAGGTCCGTCCGCCTTTGGGATTAAGAGTTAAACAATGGAAGAGAAAGCTCGTTTGGACGAGTTACCATGAGGCTAGTTCGGTTGTTTTCTACTATTCAAGAAGTCAGGTACAGATCATAAGTGTAACCAATTTAGGTCCTCATTCTGCCAAATCGATCAATCGATATCAACAGTTTTTTTTTTATTCAACACCGTCCTATCAAATTCCGTGTGTTGACAGTCAAACTCTGAAATCTGGTGATAATCTCGAGTGTGGTAAACAGAATGACGAAAGTAGATGGAATGGTACTAGTACACAGATACAATCACGAGAAACCTAACGATGGCACAGACATTCTCACAATTCAAGATGGTGGCTATCTATTTTTATGTAAGATATGCTAGTGGGCAAATTGAGTGGCATCGTCAACGATTCTGGCCACAAGGAAAAGTACATTTACTATCAAAATTATCCGTGCAGACTGACCGGGTAGCTCGGAAAAATGATAATCCGCATATCCCCCACACTGAGCGCTGGTCATTCATTGTCCAACCTTGTGAGATGATCAGAGTATGGAATCAGGCTAGGTAAGACAATAAAATATATATGGCCTGCCTAAGCGGAACTTTACTAATTGAAGAATGAATGATATTCAATAGAACACAATGGAGTGACTGACGGAGGGAAGCGAGTGCATGTATGTAAACGTGCGACGAGTAAGGAATGAGAACTGTGGTCTTATTTATCCCAGGTTCGGGTAGGTTAAACGATACCAGCCGACCCTGATCATCTGTCTTGTCCACGAGTGTACAGTGTGCACGCAGGATGAGTGTCTGGACCCATACATTTTTTGCCGACTGTACACACTGAAACAATTAACACCTAGGTGCCTATTACTTGAGAACAAACAACCGAGTTGTCACTGAAAGTAAGGCAGTAGCTGGGAGACAAGTTCCTTGAGGTCGGAATTGCCCGACATCAATAGCTGTATCCACTTTATACACAACCCAAGCAAACAACAACTCTGGTGTTGTGAAACCTGATCTCAAACTAACGACCTTGATAGTGACAAGAGACAAACATCACAAATGGTGGCTAATCTACGGGTAACTGTTCACACTGCTGTATGCCAAGGCACGGTTTATCTACATCGAACTCTGCAAACCGCCTGATCCATCATTAAAGCGTTCGATGTGCCGGACAATAGGTTACCATTCTCACCATATGAACTAACCACCGAAGTCTGTATATTTACGAAGACGGTGTAAATGAACCTAATGAACACCACCGAATATTCACCTTCTAACATCACCACTGTCTGTCCGCCGATACCACCCGCTGTGAGCTACCAGAGACATGTAGGTCGATGGTTCAAGTCCTCTGACTTGAGTGGCCACGTTTTATGGATGTACATCAAAACTATTCCCAAGGTTCTTTTCATCGCAAGATTTTAAATGTTTCGGACATATGGGGTTCCACGTCACACAATGGCAGATCTTCAGCAAGTAAACCTAACATCAACTTGATATGGGTTTCCACGGACTCTCAAAAAATTAGCGTGCAGGTGAGGTAGAAGACTAAAAACAAAGGGAACCAAGAAATTGATGAACGACATGGGAAGCACAGCGCGGCCAATATGCGGAATCTACCCACTCGTTTCATTTAACGGCAGCCATATGTGAGTAGGTAAAACACAGTTCCGCGGGTCTTGTAAGTGACTGAGGATCCACTTTTCCTACTGAGCCAAACCGCCCTCAGCATCCATGCATAAACTGTGCGTTCCCCTGAATCACTTCTGCATTTCTTCCTCTAAACGTAAGTATTCAGTGTATAAAGTCGAAAGCTATATTTATCCGGTCAAACAAGCGTACCTCACTGATCAGTGCTAACGCTGGTCCCTGGGCTATAAGCGCTGGTCATATATATATATATATATATATATATATATAGAGAGAGAGAGAGAGAGAGAGAGAGAGGCAGCTGCTGTGATCCACTATGTCAAACACTTCACACCAGGATGCTGAAACTCTGCAAACAAAAGCCGAGCTACAAGTGAAGGTGAGGCACCGTTAGCAGGATAGCTTCGTTATGGCTTTCACCACCAAGCGTCGTCAGTTGTACTAACTTCACAAACAACTTGCACTCACAACTGCAACATTCACGCGATTGGGCTCCACTTGATGTCATCAACCCTGTAATTTACGAAGGTCTCAGCTACGAGTTTCCAGCTCCGAACATTCAAATAGCGAATCAGACAATTAATTCCCGCGTTAATTCAATGCTTACTACGCTCACTATGCGTATAGGTTAAACACTCAAAGGTACGAAGTGGTGTAAGCAACCACCACACACAATGATATTCCCTGTAAACAAATGTAAAAAAATACTTCATCGACGCATCCGAAGGTCTTGTAATCGATTAAAACATTATGTGCAGTCGTAGCCAATGATGAACAGCCTAGTTGTGAGTACAGTGTACAACGCACGGGGTAATGAATTTCTGGTCCGGTAAAAATGGGCCTAAATATGTTCTAATGTAGGTAGAATAAGTGTTTAATTGTTTGACATTAAGATGGGTCAACCGATAAGCCTCCACATACTAGACAGAGTCGGTGGCTGGAGAATTTAGGTGAGATGGCGGCTAACCGAGCTCAGTGGCGTGAATATTATCGTTGTTTGGCCGAGTTGTCTGTGAAGTGAGTGCATTTAATGACGCGGGATAGTGAAAACCGTAAGGAAGCTGTCTTGCTGATGATGCCTTACTCTCAATTGCAGCTCGATTGTTTGTTTGCGAGGGGTAGGCACCTGGATGTTGAATGTTTAAATACAGACATGGTTATTTTCAGTAGTTATGTCCCTTCCCGTTCCCTTCTTTTTTCCTTCTGTCCTCCTATATGGGGTTTGTTTTTTCCTCATGGTTATGAGTCAGTTAAGCATTAGTGTGAACCACTAATGTATTGCTGTCTATGATGATGATGAGACATGAAAGCAAACAATTTCTCAATCAATCAATTAGGAAATCAGCAGTGGATGAAGTATGGACTTACCGTACGTGAACGCCACATGTTGAGCAAACTGGAGGCCAATGTGAAATCCGAAACGGAAGAACACAAAGGCCAACACCGATAAAAACCAACTGACAGTGCGTACAAAGGCTGACAACCATTCAAAAGCGCGTGGGGAGAAACGTTGGCCCTGAACCGAGAATAAAGTGTCATCGGAGGTAAACATTTGTTAAATGAGAAGACCTACCTTCATGTTTTTGCAAAAAGTTGAAAAAAATCCGAAAGCTCATAATTTCCAGTTGTCCAGTTCAGTCGGTGATGAGTCGATTGCATTTCCGAGAGTAACCGATCATCTCCGACAATAGACCGGTGATGAACGTCATGAAACCGACTTGCTTAAGGTAAATTAGGTCAGGTTGTGCACACGCGTAACGGCTTCATGAGCACGCTTATACTGAACACCCGCAAACGGTTTATGTAGCAATCGACTTTGTTGTGTGGTGGGTGTAAAGAACAAATTTAGCCCTGAGCTCGTATTCTGTTGGCAGCCGGTTACATTGTACCTGCACCGCAAGTCACCCAATTTCGTCTAATTCGGCGAACTGTTTTAACAGTTACCTTGAAAATGCACTAATCAGAGTAAGCGACAATAATATCCTAGGTATCTGTCGTGAACCGAACAGGAAATTGAAATTGTTTCACAAGGAAACACCGTGCATTCGGCAAACTGACCAAACATCGAAAAAGGACAGTTTGCAGAAATATGATCCGGACAGGCGTTTTCAAATTCAATAAGCAACGACTGCGTAAGGGAACCATCGGTGCTACAGGTCGTGGTGGCAGAACTGTATGATGCTGCGATAAGTGCGGCCGCGGATCGTTCGGGATTAGTGGATTATTAATGTACTCATAACATTAACCAGCAATTGCTGTCGTTTGGACCTCACCCGGCACCTTTGTCAGCAACCTGAGTGTCTGTGGAATCCTACCTTTCCTTAAGCCTTTTTGGTATAATGTGTGGTGGACGTTTCGTGTTTTCCCACAATCCATCCTTGCATTTTGCGTTTACACCATATGCTGCGCAGAGTGCACCAACATGCACTCCTATACTGGAATACTTCTCGCCTTATATTTTCAATATATTTCTTCCCAGCTTCGATCATACCAGTGAAGTCCCACTCTGCTGCTTTTTCGAGAGGTGGCGATTTCAATTTCGAGCTAGCCTATCAATTGGCTAACCAGCATTGGCCGGCTGGACACAAAGGCTCAATCACACACCTCCTGGTCTTGCTCTTTCGGATTTACACCGGATAAGTGGTATGAGTGGAACCGCAAGTGGTGCACTGCAGGTCACTTGTGGTAATAGTTAAGCGGAGGCGTTTTTTGGTTTCGGTCATCGTGGCAGGCTAGTTCGAACCGGATGTCGCCAACCGTATGGGCGAAAAATGAGAGGGTGGCTTCAAACTAAGTCCACGGGGAGGCAATCTGTATCAGCTGACAGCAACCGAAGACAAGTTGCCCGAGTCAGCTGTGATAAGTTAAGTTCTCCTTCTAGGCAAATCGCATGGATCATTGCCTGTGTTATTTAGATTCGTGGTAGGCAAACTGATCGTGGAACGATCAGCATGGTTAAACGGCAGGAGTCCGATAAACTGCAACCAGAACGTAAACGAAAATCGACTGCCTATGATCAGCGTTGATTCATCCACATCACTATTGATATGAATACGTCTAAGGTCGACACCAATTCCTGACTGCTGCGCAAACATGAGAAGATAGGCAAACCCCATTTCACGAGCAATATGAAACAGAGGAAGTGCACGTAATTAATAAAACCCTAGTCTTAAATAAAACATTTAACTCGGCAATGCAGGGACCTTACAATATCTGTGTTCACCTGCCGACTTAGTTTCCTAGTCTAGTCTCCAGACGCTTGCTGACATGACTCTATGAAGCACCAATAGATTCACTGTGTTAAGGTACAATGTTCAATCTTGTTCGTCATACAAAGAAAGTTAAAATAACTGATTGTTCCGTATAAGCTACTGATTTGTAAGTGACAGTATCCATAGGAATGCAATTTCAAAAAAGTTTCTACGGCTCCGCATTCGCGACAGCTCCAAATTATCAAATAATTAAGATAAGCAAAAGCGAAAATTGCACTACTGAACTCGTCTGGCTGTCGAAAACATTCACTTCTCGAATCACAGAAGCACGCCCAACTTGAGCAATACGTCACACTTCCACTACATGGGCTGATTTAGAAAACCAATCAAGCAACCGCATGAGAGATCATCACATGTATATCAATGAGTAGAAGATTGGAAAGAAAGGGACAATATAAAGCACCAACTACAAAGCCAATGTGATTTGACTCACACTTATGTGCCATTGAAACAGCTGTCCACAAACTAGACAGGGAACTTTGAATAGAATCAACAATCTACAGGGTACCTGCGTTAGCACAGACGCTTCGGTGAAAATAACACTGCAGCAAGCGTGGAGGATGTCTAGTTAAAGGCAGTGCAAGTTACATGTGTAACATGATCAACTACACAAAATAACATGTTAACCTAAACAAATATGGGGAAAGATAAGAGTTATGAGTAATGGGGGATGATGAAAGGGAAAGAAGTAGAGAAAAAACTATGTCAAACCTTAACACGATGGACCGTCACGGAAACAACCATCGACGCTTAATCTTAGTCGGCCGTGATCATTATTCATCAGCAAGCCCGGGACACCCAGTTGACGCAACCTATATTGTCTAAGCGTTCGTTCTTCGGATTCAAGTCAAACGTTAGTCACTAGATTACCGCTTCCAGCCTAATCCGACACTTATATACAAGGTACGACGCCACCAGTGCTAAGACAGTATTCACACGAAGCACTCAGGCGGGCGAAGCCCGTCAAATGAAACTATTATACTCAATGGTCGATAGAGTCAACGTGTACCAAAGAAGAGCCCGAAAATTTCATCAAGGCTGACATACTTTGGAGGCGCCAGTGGTTTAAGACGGGTACTTCATGAACATTATCCGGGCGAGGAAGTTAAGTATAGTGGTTTATAACAGAAGTATGCACTCAGCATTCCACTGAAACACTGAATCCATACTGACGCCGCAGGTGCTGTAAGCTGACAAACGTCGTCCCAGCCTTAGTTACAAGGCTTATGACCTCATCATACATCCCATCAGCACTGACGGTCTACCAACATGGATAAGGACGGGCTCAGGGTTCTACTAATCTTTTACAAAAGCCCTGCATTTAGGTCCTTGGAGGCTGAAGAACAAAAGCCAACAAACCGTCTGAAATGTTTTGGACCTTCTACAAACCCTCATAGGGCAGAACGTATATAACATCACAAGGTGCAGCTCCAGAGGGCATTTGGATAGCACCAAACTCGTTGTCCGTCATATCGAACTTTAGGACCTCGTCTACTGTGGAAATTAGACCGGGAAAATGGAGCTGAGCAGCCCACTTGCGAGGGTAAATACCGATAATAAACAGTCATAAACCCTAATCACGGCCGACTGGTTTCCAGATGTCGAAATGCTTCTGGAGAACACCCTTCCCCAAAGCTCCCCTGTCAATTGAATCTAAACCCTCTCTAATATAAAAACGCCAGTGTCTACCTTACAAATAGCAGTGTGAAGATGTGATCAAGAGAGTCAAGGTCAGGGCGAAATCTCATTCTCTATTCATACGTTAAGCAGTCTACAAAGTACAAGTGAAAGCAGTTTTGATTAAACAGAAATCAGGTTACACTCGGGATGCACTGAAAATGACTTGCGTGAGCCACTGATGAACATAAGAAAGGTGTCCGCCAACTCAGAACGACTTAAATGATTCAATGTTTAAGGGTTACAGCGGTCAGCTCTTTAACTACGGCAGAGCCTACATCCTTAAAAACAGCGCAGAGTTCGTCCGAGCTACATGTGTTTTGACGCTTGAAGACAGTGATTTTAAACAAGGCCTGTGATTCTGAGAAGAGAGGAACAGAAGATAGTCAGAGGCACGATCAACGACACGGATTGTCGGCTAAAACCCTGTTCCAACTGCTCAGTCCAGCGTCCTAAGGATCGTTGCAGGTTATGCATACGCTCGCCATTGAGGTTCCCACATTGTACCACTCGGACGAGATGAAAAAGCCTTTTGAAGTTCTCGGCAGCAACAGCCTGTTCCAACACAACAGCGTGTCGGATCCACCGGGCATCACGAGCCACTCCTACTAGCTACCCGCGTTTCAAGCGACCTGAACGATACACCCTGCAGATTAAACATCCCGGCAAACGTTAACAAGTTTAAGGGATGGCACAGAAGATTCAGTCGTTAGTAGCAGGCCGAACAGTGGTACCACACTCATGCATTACGTGATAGATACGAGTCCAATGTGCTTAGATGTTGTCCGATGGATACTAGACTAGATGAGAATGAGTCCATAACTAAGTGAGTTAAGTTACGGTGATTCGCGTTTGAAGAAGAAGTGGATTCTCCCAGAAACACAGTGAACCTTGTACTCATCAGTATAAGAACGCAGACAAGGATTCTTAAAGCTAGCGACAAGGATACAAGTACACCAGAACACGAGCACGTAATGACAAACTGTCAAACCAGAGTAACCTGTGTACTGTAATTACCAACATTCTGCCAAATTCTGAATGCCGTTGCAATCGCTTTACCGTGCGCTCAGATGCCACTTGGAACAGATTGAATGCAGCCCAAACACCTGGAAAATAGAGGGAGTAAAAACGTTCCAAATCGTACCCACTCAAGAGGGGAGCGCATTGAAAATTACATGCACGCTTTGCATTGTGATAACACAACTCATTCGAAATCCTTTGGAAACAAAAAGCTATTTAAAGAATGTAAAACTACAGGATAACAGGCGTCTTCATTCGTGAGAAGTACAGCACAACTAGTATGCAAGGAGACTCGAAAGCAAGTCTCGACGACAGGAAGACCGGGTGCCAGAAGCGAGCAACGGAAACGTGTACATGTACTATACGTAGCAATGCCACCAAAGAAGATGTCGCCTCACTACCGCCAGAGATATGAAAGCACAGAAGCCGAGCAAAATAGCGTTTGCATTCGTTGTTCTATATTTTTACATACCCGTAGTGGATGTCATGCAATAAACAAATTCCCAAGCTAATCGCCTTCTACGGTTACAACAAAATAGTGTAGGTTCTCTTAATCAAGTATGATGGAGTAAGGTGGTAACTCAAATCAACTTTTCCTACATACCGACTGCACTTGAATGCAGAGTTATTTTTTAACATCATCGTTAGTCATCGACAATGGAATTAAATACAAGGACAGGATGACGGTCGAACAGTACAGGAAAAACCTGGCTAGACGTGAGAACGAGATTAAGAAACGGCGCAGGAGATTCCAAAACGATTATGACAACGGAACAATTAGAACCGCTGCACATCGATCAGTATGCAGTACAGAATTATCACCGTGCTTCAGAAATTGAGGGTTGTCCGGAACTCATAATCACGAAAATAAGCCAACTATATGACGTTAAAAATGAAGTAGATACACAATACAGCGCAATCAATAGTAAATCGGTTGGCGATTTGACCCCCCACTCGATCTGCACTAACAAACATACCCATTTCAAGTGCCTGTATAAAATGAAGCGAAAAAAGGACTGTAAATTCCTGGTCACATGGGAACAATCGACGTTCTGAGAAACCACAGTCACAACGGTCAAGCGTGTTTCTCATCCGGCCTACTCGTCGTCGTTGTCATCATCATCATAGACAGCAATACATCAGCGGTTAACACTAATGCTTAACTGCTACACAACCATGAAGAAACAGCAAACCCTATATAGAAAGAGAGAAGGAAAAAGAAGGGGACGGGAAGGGACCTAACTACTGAAAATGACTACGTCCCTATTCAAACATTCAGCATCAAGGTGCCTACACCTTGCAAACACACAACCGAGCTGCAAGTGAGAGTAAGGCGTCATCAGCGAGACAGCTTCCTTACGGCTTTCACTGCC
>QNGE01002129.1:70704-93084 GCA_008508345.1 Paragonimus westermani
TTGACTACTGTCGTGGATTCTAGTCTCTGAGATACAGCAAACATCAATATGTAGCGAGTCCAACGTTCGTGTGAGAGCAGCCTGTTGACCTATCTGTTTCAGAGTACGAACGTTGAAGGCACCTATATTAATTTGCGTTCTAGGTTGAAGCACAGGACGAGGGAGGTGTAAGACTGAGCGGCGAGAGCTGGGACTTATCGGCACAGTGTTACTACGATTAATTGTATCCGCTGTGAGACCTGCAGAGAAGTTATCAGAATTGGGGATCGGGAGGGGCCGTCGTCGTGGTAATTAATCAACATAACGAAAAAGCTTGTACGGAGGGTTTAAAAGAAAACCTTCGTATCCGGTGAGACAGAAGCCTTCTATCTAATGGCAGCATGGTAGCTATATTTAAGATAACCGAAGTTGAGGTATCTCAAAAGAGATGCCGACAACGTTTTATTATTTTGGTCTTCAATCACCGATGTGTGTTCCGCAAACATCACGCGAGCAATGACCCGGTTAAAAGTAATTCGGAATGTGTTTTGCAAGATTGCGATGATTACAAAGATTCAATGTTAGATAATGAAGTCATGGAGGTTGTTGATCGGTTCGTATACGTGGAAAGTTGCATCAGCGGCGGCGGCGGGGAGGTGAAGGGAATAAAGTAGAAATGCGTATTTATAAGGCTACGGCGGAGTTCGTTAATCTGAGGTATCTCTATGAAGCTCACGGGTAGCGTGTATCAGACCACAGTAAGGGCTGTATTACTTTACGGTAGAGAAACTCGGCCGACCAGTTCAGAAGACGTGGACCGTCTTCAGGTAGTTGACCACCGATGTCTGTGTTCAATCGCTCGTATTGGATGGCAACAGCGAGTAAGCAACGAGGAGGTCCGGAAGCGGTTGTTTGGCAATGCTCGCCCAACTAGATCTTTTGTTCAATCTTTGTATTTGCACAAACCTAGATGGTTAAATCATGTACTAAGCATTCCAGCTAATCGTCTACCACACTGAGCACTCTCTGCCGACGCTGCGGTCGGCTGCCGCAAGGTACGAGGTGAACAGTAATGATTTAGCATAGACAATGAAATCGTTCACCAAGAAGTTGGTCAATGTAGATCGGGTTCGTCTCCCGGGTTGCGGACCTTGCGACTCACAGAGTCGGTGACTGGAGACTTTAGGTGAGATGGTGGCTAGCCGAGCTCACTGGCGTGAATGTTGTCGTTGTTTGGCCTAGTTGTCTGTGGAGTGAGTGTATTCAATGACGCGGGTCAGTGAAATTCGTCAGGAAACTGTGTTTTATGACGCCTTACTTTCACTTACAATTCGGTTATTTGTTTGTAAGGTGTTGTACGTTTGAGCATAGACATAGCTTTCTTTTCATTTTTTTAGGTTCCTTTCACTCCCCTTCTTTCTTTCTTCTTTTCCTATACAGGGTGTGCTTTCTTCTTCTTCATGGTTGTGTGGTGATGATAAAAAGTGGACAGAAAAATCGTAAGGTGATTTCGTAACACAGACTTCGATAGGCTGGACGCGCACCAAACACTCATTACACTGTATGCTTCTCGTATAACCTGGAAACAGCTGACAGGTGTGTGAGTTTGGTATGAGGGTGGAAGGCTCTAACATCAAGACAGTCTCGTAGGTTGTCGTCCGTCTGGCGGAAGGGATATGGGAACTGACAAACATCGGCGGTTAAACATGATGTCAGAAATTTTGCGAAATTCAGCCACTATTCTTGTCTTCTGGTGCGCTGCAGTGAAACTAATACTGAATATCGCACTTAAGGTTACAGTATGCGTTTTCAGCAACCTGACAACATACAAGGACGAATTTCGGGTAAACTATACAAATGAGCAACCAGAACTCGAAGGGACATATATAACAATCTAGATTTTTGGGAAACATGTCACTTCCTAACCAAATACACAAAAGAAAACATACACAAATAGCCTAAGTAAGAAAGACCTATATCAAGATCGACATTTAACATAACGAAGTTGGAAAAACAACAATTGGAAAATTGAAGGAATGCACCAGACGAGAAACCTACAATTTCCTTGATTGATGGAATGGAACAGCAAGACGAACAGGAACGGCGAAGTAAAACCGAGAACAAATCGGAAGAACTTAGAGTTGTTCGAATCGGAGTTAAACGCGCCACGTAGAGGAAAGTAGATATGACTGTATAAAGAGTAAAGCAATACGAACAGAGGTGTTACAGCGTTATCACATTGAGGTCATCTTGGGTAGAAGTGAGCTTCATGAAAGACGTAGACGACGTCCTATGTGTATTCAATAAGGTAACTGATTTTTTAACCATGTTAGACTTTGCAAACCAATACATACAATTTTCATTGACAATCAAAATAAGTGAGAATTTTCGGATGTACTCACATGTCACGGTACCAATGGCTCAATTAAGCGTGTGGAGACAGCAAAAGTAACTAGAACGGTCAGTACATTCATTTCAACAGTTTTGGACAACTTGCCCTGAAAAGAAACCTAAGCAACTGTTTGATGGGCAGAGCCGGAAGAATATGCATGGATCACGCCATTAATGATGAAATTGAATTCATACTTGCATAGTACACACCAAATGGCTGCCTAGAAAGGTTTATAGACAGCCCTAGATAACAGCGGAGGGGAAAGATCAGAAAACTCGAAGGCTAGCTTAACTCATTTCGCGTAGGCTCCCAAGTGTAGTTATCAAAACTACGTTGCCAAACTGCGTGTCCACTTTACTTCCAATCCAGATTTGTGTCCATATCTAAAAGGTAATTGCAACTTAGTACTGTTTACACTCAGTTACATGTTCTTGTGGAATGCGTTATGGTGGCCACACGACAAAACAGTGGGATGAGGACATTTTGCTTAAATTAACGAATTAGGGCCATCCCGTGGAGGAAAGTGTGGTGCTACCTACAGCAAAAGTAGTATAAATTCGTTTGTACAACCCATACTTGCGTACCTGAAAACGTTTTGTTTAGGCTTTGGAAGTACCTAGATCAACCCCCAACCCTGTCAACATAAATTGTTCAAGTGGAGCCCTCATTACAGTTTGACACTGACTTGACTGACCTTAAGATTACGGCAGTTCGAGGCTGAAGTCTTTCGGATCTGACGTGAATTCAGGCGATGAAGTTTTACTGTAGAGTGACAGAAGAATATCGATACCATGTAGTACTCAACTGAGACATTGGAAAGCGTGTCCTTCCGCCGAGGAAAAGTAAAGTTTGATTTCAGAGTGACCATGCACTGTCGGATAACAGACGCCCCAAACACAACGAATAAAGGCAGAAAGCTTAAGCATTGTGGCTGACAGATGTTATACCACTAACTCCAAGAAATGGAACTATTCTTCTAGCAAACTTATCATGTAGTCACAGTCGGCGGCGTTGTGGTCAAAATCCCGCTGGCAAGAGGACGCCAAGCAAAACGTTCTAGATGAGGGCCATGTGTGGAATTGAAAACGTACAACGATGAAATTTTCTCACATCAGCGTGTAATTTTTACACTCTAGGGACTTGAAACCATCAACCGACGGGAAACGACACGATTCGAAGCATCAGCATGAATAAAAAAGGATCCACCGGTCAGTGAGGCATAGATGGATATCGTGCCGTGAACACCACACTACAGATAGTTGTAAAAAGAAGTAACAATAACCGGAAGAACAACATACCGCAGAATAAATCCATACAGGCCGCGATCGAATGTGCTGTTAACAGATGGGGAGAAGTAGAAGAAAACCAAGTGGACCAGGTTGCGTAATTAGTGGGTACATACACAAATATCACGGAAGGGAACTAGTAGAAACCGTAGTGATGAATACACCATTGAAATGGAAAGCTTTGCAAGATAGATGTGAACAGATAGGCACGCAGCTCCAACTACTAGATCTTTTCATTTGTGTTACTGACGTACGGTAGCTTACTTCAGTCATTCTGCACCTTATCAACCCTATGTATAAGGAAATCAAAATATCAACCAGCCATAGGACCAACTGATCTTGGTACCCTTCACAGCTCAGTTCATTTCTTGGAAAGTACATAATTTATTACTGATGAGTAGTCGGGGATTTGGTTTATTTTCAAGTTGACCATCACTCACATTTGAATGCGAAAGCTGCGATCAAATGTGAGTGATGGTCAACTTGAACATAATTTATTGTGGAGATCACCAAGCTCCGTTGTCATTATTTGCGCGAACAAGGTCATAGGTTGGCTTGCGTTGATCCTAACAACTTATCCAAAACAGAATCCCATTTGCACGAGCACATAAACATAAAAACGATATGAAGGGGATAACATAAACGAGAAAAACATGTTGGTTAAGCTTTTTGACTGTTAACTACAAACAAACATCTTATTCTTCGTCCAGACTCATCAGGTAGAACTAGCCGACAATTGCAGCTAAATCATCACTGATCCGATGGGGATAACTTGAGACACAACAAACGAAGAGCACTCAGGTTAGACTTAGACTTGGCTGGCATGAGCAGGTTCAGAAGCAGTTCACACAGATTGCAAATACATGTCAAGCGGCTTTTCACTGGAAAAATAATCAGATTTGAGTTCCGTTGTCGTTAACAATAGTACATGTCCACGCGCAGACCGGGGATTAAAGTCTCCTTCTAATTCATCGGAGACAAATGTGTCCGTAATGACAGTGCATTGATTTCATGGTAGACACGATCGCATAAAAGTGGTTAAGGTTTTGACCGTAAGCGTTTGTGGCTGGTATTCAGGGAACGCACCAGTCATAAGAGGAGTGGCTTAACTAGTAAACGTATGAACAGAAAATTGCACTCAGGTTAAAGTCATCAAGTTAACCAGGTAATACTCTGATTACCGATGGTAACAAGGGAAAGTGTTTGTTAAATGCTGAACATCACACAATTGAAATCAATCTCTTCAGTCCGATAGTCACAAAGCAGTGGTGTGAACCCGGGCAACAGCGAACATGGGGTGCACGGAGTCCTTTTGAAGCAAAAGCTAACCTCAATAGCGGATATCAGTGGGATTTGGTATGCAGTAGGTCAAATTCTCCGGCTAGTCGTTAATAGTCTTGTGGCAAGGTTTGTTCTAGGATTCCGCAAACAAGACAACTTTTGAGATCAAGAAGAATGAAAAAGTACTTACCGCCACATTTCAGAGAAAAGCACGATGTGGTACACGCAAGATGGTGGCGCAGGTACCAGACACAGTTGAGCCGATTTAGAAACTGTGGGAGTATTCACGTTGGAACCACGTTTACCAGAGCTGACCGCCTGGAAATCTTTGGGGAGAGAATACCCGCCTCCTGTGAGGTACTGTTCCAGGTCCGCAAACACTGTCGGGATGCCATAAAAGAACAAATGCAAGAAATAGAAATGAATCGCACTAACAAAACCGGCAAAACATAAAACTCCATCGTGGATAGCTAACCCACGCGCCCTCCAGGAGTCTACGGCCGGGTGATTTTCTGGAACGTGCCAAGATTCGGCGTACCACATCAAGGCATTGGGGTAGATAAAACACAGAACCGCGGACCAGAATGTATACCAACAAATCATCCGCCCAGCTCGGAAGAGAATGGAATGCCAAGTGAGCAAGCGAATGCGACCAGTGAGGTTGGCGATTTGGATAGACTGATTCTAGAAACAAAGCAGAAGGAAGTCGGACAAATGACAACATGAAACGTGTATCAGAGGTTAGCAATTACTGTTGTTCTGTGCTGGATAAATTTCAAATACAGAAATGAGCCAGTCAAATCATTCCTCTGGATTTCAAAGCTGAGATTAAGTGCGACTGACATTCAACGTATACTAACACTTGTCTTAGAATAAACGTGTCAGGCTTCCAGAGTTGGACACGTTCAAGCATGACAAACGCATGTATCGTTTATTTTCACCGACGGATGGACGCACACACGCACAAACTCTCGTCGATAACTGGTTGAACCCTCGATCTGTTAACCATCCCTATTAGCCAATAAGTCAGCAGAGTGGCAATGGTTCCTCAGACTAAGCCGGAGCATTTGATCGAGCCACTCACTGTCCACGAAGCGATCGTGCTCATTTCCTACAAACCAACTAAGGCAACCGAGTCATGTCTCAAACATCAGTCGGTCAGAGGTAAGTCTGTCAGAATCACGTTAGCCAAATTTTCATGGCCGTTTTGTGACACATGATCAAAGGTTAAGGAACCTGTAAATGTATTCGCGTGTCTTACAGCCTTCCAACGTGGCAAAGGACGTCAAAACTGGGTTCAAAATACTTATCCGGCCAGCATACATCTAACCTGGGAGATCTATGTGCTCACTGTGAAATAAACGGTGCATGGCTTAATGCAGTTCAGCAGTCACATGGAGAAATGTGTCAGACTTAAAATAAACAAATGAAGTTGTGATACAAGAGTAAAAAACAAGTAACTAATGAAAAAGAGCGGTCCATCACTTTGTATACCATACCTCTCAGGATTCAGTAAGTTCGTGAACACTGAAGTACCACAATTCGCGCAAACGACAAAAACGATCTGATTGTTAATGCGAGGAAAATCGCAAGCAGACCTACCTTCCCAATTATATCTCACCTCTAGGCACAGTTGTTTCAAACTGCTTTAAGAAGTACACGACAGAATGAAATCTCACTTCAGTCGTAGATCGCAACCCCGTACACCTCAAACAGTCGGGTGTGTATCTGAGAAGCAGCAAGGTCGTCTGATTGCAAAAACATAGCATCGCATTAAGAGGCCCTTCAAAGGTAAGGGAATCAAAACAATGTGGCAGTAACTAATTACAACCAAATGCAGCTCTTATACCAATCCTATTGGGTCACTTAGTTCATAAATTTCTAGCTCCGTGGTTTCGTTTAATTGCACATGTTAGTTTTCATTCATTATTCACCCTCGCTGCAACCATAACGTGACTACTTATGTTATATACTAATCGGCGGTATCACTGAACAATCTGTCATGAATAAAAAATAACGTTAAAAATGGCGGTCATCTAGAGAGTCCGAAAGCCGAGAAACGGATAAAATAGTTGGAAACAGGTAGACGCTTTAGGTGAAACGTCCTTACAAAGAAATCGGCGCAGTAAGGCTGGCGGTCAATCCGACGACAGACGGATTAGCCGTAACAAACAGTCATCGACCGTTATGAAAAAGCCATTTTGATCACATGTCAAGATTCGAACGAAAAAATTAATCGCTTTCACAACATCAAGCTACCTTGCATAGGAGGTTTGTCCGGCCGCAGCTTTTTCCTTCAAGAATCTCCCCATACTCAGAAAGAACGCTTCTGGTCAACCAAAACGAACGGAAGCTTACCACGACTTGGCACTCAGTATTTTTTTTTACTCACACGATCTTTAATCCGATGTTCCCGATGGCCGTTAGTGACCTTGGATGCAAATTTTCATGCTCCCCGTAACTCTTCCATTCTAAGCGTGTGAACCATCAGCAACTGCATACATGTATACACAACTATACATATATTTACACATACACACATTACAGACGTATATTAGTCATGAATTCCCTATTGTCGTCCTATCGCAACTCTTTCGCTGAAGTGTCGACGGCCTGCTTCGCACCCATGTCACATTAATCTGCGACAAATCAAACAATCTCAGGTTCATCTCTTCTGTTAAATAGCCGTTTACTTGATGACCCACCAATCCCACTTTCAGACACACACCAGAGACTTATCCCATGTGACGCTCGTGACCAGAGTCAGCCGGAAAGACGGTGTGTACAACACCAAGGTTGCTTTGTTCGCATGACACAAACCCCTAGTCACCCCGCGGAACAACCTTTAAGCTTGCCACATGCAATGTTCGAACACTTAAACAAACAGGTCAGCAAGCAGCTCTTACACGTATTCTGCAGACCTTTGCCATCGAGATCTGTTGTCTTGCTAAAACACGGCTTCAGGATTCTAGTTCAGCACTGCAACCCCAATCAACCGTCAACTGCATCACCATGAGCACACAACTTGCGCTTGTCTAGAGACTATGTGGCTCAAGTCCCTTGGTCAAACCGGTGTTGAAATTTTTGTAAGCGCATAAAAAAAGGCACTGTTTGACTGGGTACCCGTCAACAGCCACCTTTTTCTGTTACACTAGAAGCCATGGTTAGAACATCGACGGGTGCCTAATACAAACGCTGGTTGTTTATCGTTGTCGTATGTGCTCTTACAGAATGTAGTCCAAACGCCGTCAAAGATGACTTTAACCATCAACTCATTAACCAGCTGTATACCGTACGGTGCATGGGCGTTGTGGTGCAAGTTGGAGACTTGAGCGCTCAAGTAGGCAGGCTAATAGCAGACCAGTGTGATTTAGATGGACCGTACTTCTACGGCACTCGTCGAACAGACAAAGGTGAACGTCTGTTGCAGCTCCGTGGTGGTACCGGTCACTTTCTGACGAGTACTAACTGGCGACCTCCATCGTCAAATCAATCATGGACACAGACTGGCCACATGACCGTCAGCTACTGGTTGCTTGAGTTTTTACAAGATTGTGAATCGTTTTGGATCACCTGCGTGGATTCCGATTACACACTGTAATGTGCCACGTTCGATTTGCGTTTTAGTGGGAGACCACTTTGCTATCAGCCACAAACTGACGTAGCTAAACTGGCAAAGACACAGGCGCTTTATGCCAGTACACGTTTGCCTCAAGTCTAGGTCCCTAACCACCAAACGACATTGGAGCAAATTGGGCACATAAACGACATGCAGAGCATAAATGTGGTATTGCCATGTATGGTACTACTGCCCGTTCAGCTGAGATCCGTTGAGTTTCTGTGATTACTGAAACTCCCACAGGCTCGCCGGAATATCCCATCCTGCAGTGAATATAACTCGGCCCGCAAGGGCTGGTGGACACAACGCGCTATCCAGACGGGACAAGCTGCTACTATTAGGAACTCACGAAAGCTTTTCCATCAAATCCGAGCAACTGATAGCGACGTAATCTTTGAAGTCAACGATGAACCTATACATGACTCGCAGTGACCCTTAGGTTGTCGGGTTAAGCAATTCCAGCAGCAGTTCAATGGGCTATCCGCTCCAGTGACCTCGCATTAGGGCTCCATCTGTGTTCATTGTTCTCTTGACGTTTATCTGTCCCCGGAAACAGAAGTCTCTCTCAAAACCAAGTTTCTGAAGTGTCGCAAGGCACCCGACCCTGACGAACTCTCGCATGCTTTCCTTGTTGATGGATATCCTGTCCTACTTGAAGAGCTGACAGCTCTGATTCAGAAACTTTGGATCGGTAATTGTAACATCCTTCAGGACATTCTTCCCGCTCTCCGCCTACTTCCTCCTTTTTGTGAGTAGTATGGGTGATGACATAATTAGTCCCGTATGAAGATCGCTTGCCCACCATCTTGAATTCGGACACCTTCTGTTTGTGCTTGACAACCGACGGTCGAAAACTCTTTCGGGACGTACCATTTCGAACGTGTGACATTTCATATTGATTTCATATATCTACTCATATGTATTTGCTGATCTCCATGTATTTTCTATCAAAAACATTACCGAGCTGTTTGCAGTCTTTATCTGTTTGATTTGACCTCGGGGTGTCAAGTTCTAGAGCGAATATGATGGTGTGGAATCACGCCCTGGCAACTGAATTCGAGACATTAAGTATGTAGACGACATCGTCCTGATTCCAGAGGGCTCACAGGAACCCAGAACCTCTTGGACGGACTAGACTTCAGTTCATCAGTTTGGTATAGCCACTGCATCTAATACGTGCAAGGTGCTGTTGCAGGAGAGGTAGGGCTTTGCTCCTACTTGGCGGCGAATAGTTGGAAGTAGTCAAGAAGTTAATGTGTTTTGGAAGCCCTATCAGTGCCGGTGGAATGTCCGATGAAATCACAAATAGCACAGCAAACAGAAAGATAGTGTTTGCTAACTTATACCGCCTGTGGCATCGGTAAGATCTGTTGTTCTGCGGTAATCCCAGTGTACGATGACACTGTAAGTTCAGTCCTTTCGCATGACTCCAAAACCCTGTCCACTGCTGCGGATCACCTTCTCATACTGTCCGTTTGCGAAGTCCGGTATCTCCGAAGCATTAGCGGCGTGTGGTGGGAAAACTGTTATCAATGACGAATTTCGCCGATATCTTCGGAACGGATAAACTCTGTTGACCCTCACATCAACAATCTACATACAACAGTCTACAGCAGGCCGTTTTCGACAGCACCGAGACCCCATCGACCCTTGACATCCATTTATTCTGAAGGATTGTCTTCATTTTACGCCTACTGTTCGTGTTAGTCTGTGCAACACAATATTTTCGGGAAGCTGGCGACTTCCCCGACAGTTCGCTTGCTGTTGCTTTAGCAGTATCACATATGTCTAAATTCACGCAATAAATGGTACGTAGTTTTTTTTTATTACTGATGAAGTTCTTCAAACAAGTGGTTCTGCAAATAAGCGCTGTCAGAATGAACAAAGCAGTAGTCAAAAGAAACCGGTAAAACTTTGACAAAAAAAGCACACAAAAAATTAAACAGTTGTAAGATATCCGCACCAAATTTGGTGCGAATGAAGTTGAATAGTTTGGGCGTCATGTTTAACATGTTATTGATAAACAGATTGGGAATAACACAACGTTACGAGCAAGTTGTAATACCCTATGTTTCAACCACTTCTGGTGGCCTTCCTCAGGAGTGTTGTAATCGATTATCTGTTTATAAAAAAATTTTAAAACCATTTGACAAATATTGGAAGTGGCCCTACGAAGAAAATGTATATTGCCAAAATCCAGTACAGGATATCCATATAAACACATGTATCGAGCTTGGTGACATTCCGAATTGTGGTCTGTTATCACCGTTCAAACGACCCGAACAAACTAAAACATTGCGTTCCGTCAGACGAACTATGAAATGAATTTTGTTCAAAATGGTTTGGTCAACAAGAGTTCGCGACGATAGCATCGAGACAGAACAGTCCAGCAAAATGACACAAACAGTTATAATATATCCGCACCAAATCAGACACAAATGAAGTCAAAGAGTTTGGGCATAGTGTTGAAAATGTTTTTGATGAATAGATTGAGGATAACACAACGTTACGGGCAATTTCGATCACAGCACTCTTGAGGAGGGTCACCCGAGGTGATTGAAACGTAGAGTGCTACAACTTGCTCCTAACGTTCTGTTAATTTCAATCCATTTATCAATACAAACAGCTAATTCGTTGCACGTGACATGGCAGTAATATTGTGGTGGATTGTCAGGCCGGAGGTGCGAGTTTTCGAGCGCTCGGCCGAATACCTCAACGCGGGGAGGTACGTTCAAAAGCCTGTCGCAATCGAATCAAGAACAACGTGCGCGACCGGATGAGTCATCGCTCGACTGGATCAGACCAACGGGCGAGACAGGGCAGGCGAAATACGACAGACGGCCAGATCGGAGGCGTGGTTTTTCCAACATTTAGAGGAACACCTCGACACGATGTTGGAAAAACCACGCCTCCGATCCGGCCGTCTGTCGTCGCTACAATATGACTATCGCTCCGAACTTACTGATGGTCTTTTGCAAATGTGCGATAACCAGTCCTCGAAAGTGATCAGCGGCCCCATGAAAAACGTGTACGGGTAAACGGCATATTCCATGACGTCTAGCAAATTCCATCCGTGGGTTTTTGATTTATTATTAAG
Organism: Paragonimus westermani; assembly: GCA_008508345.1. Classification (NCBI taxonomy): domain Eukaryota; kingdom Metazoa; phylum Platyhelminthes; class Trematoda; order Plagiorchiida; family Troglotrematidae; genus Paragonimus; species Paragonimus westermani. The sequence goes on from QNGE01002129.1 coordinate 82,359, forward strand.
TTCAGTATGACACAACGGTTCCGGACACTGACGGTACAGTTCTGCAACGGTCAGAGCAACACTAATGGCGCGAAGGACACTAAGATAGTGTGCGCTGTATATCAATGAGAACACGGATGACAGATCAGCAGTCGAGTGGTGAAAGAGATGACGCTAAAAGGAAAACAAATGAAAAACAAATGAGCGAATCAAACAAGAATTTTCTGGACCACTGGTTTCCACCGTTAAATGTGTAAAACGCCGACAGCAGCACGTACGATATTTTACGCGATGACATTGTGTTTGTATCCCATTGATTACTTTTGCGAAATTAACATACCGATTACAGTGAGAGCGAACAGCAAGATGAAATCAATCCGATCATATCTGGGACATTCAGTTAGGTGACCAAATCGGAAACAGCAATATCCAACTGAAGTGTACATCGATTGACAATGAGTAGAAACGTACCGTACTATGGATTAAGGGAGGATATAAATAGTCCGTCGGTTGTTGGACCCTATGAAAAAATCGGCCTAAAAAGTTTGGAAAAAATACGGATGTAGGATGGGACGGAAGAGTAGAGGTCGCATCCTTATCGAAATAGCAAAATGCTAGTCAACAACTGTTTCCGCCGCACATATTGGGATTCGGTCGACATAGTGAGAGGGTTTCCACAATACCGAGCTTCTGCTTTAGTTTGGGTCTGAAGAACACTCTGAAGGCAGCCTTTGGAGCCCCTGAGTGTCAGATCTCTTAGTGTTTGCTATGGCAGAGACACCCGAATTCAAAAGCCATTTCGGTACGTGTTCGCTGAGACGCATGCTGAGGTGCCTCCCAGTTAGACCGGTGTATTTGCTTTCGCAAGCACAACCAAAGATGTGCACAATATCCGACTGGGCGAAAAGGGGGCATCAAGTCCATTCGAGAAGCAGTTGGAACACGCGCAGTTTTTTCCACGTAGATCAGTCGGAAAGTGGTGTATGTGTACTGGAGCACTGTATCTGAACGGCGTCTTATCAGGGCTGAAACAGTGTCACCTTTGAAAGACAGTGTTTGATAGACAGCCTTGCGAGGAACAGTAACCTTGTAGATTATGGAGTGGAATACTTTTGAATAAACCTTTTTTGGTAACCATTTTCTAACGCAGTCTCTTGTAGTAAATTCAGTTCAGTTTTTAACTCATCCTTTATCGCAAAACGCCGAACTCTGTGAAACAAAGTCCTAACGAGGTTGATGATAAGTAGATTGAGAATAACACAACGTTAGGAGTAAGTTGTAATAATCTACGTTTCAACCACCTCGGGTGGTCTTCCTCATGTGACTTCGATTACAACACTCCTGAGAAAGGCCACACGAGGTGGTTGAAACGTAGAGCATAACAACCTGCCTCTAACGTTGTGTTGTTCTCAATCTATTTATTAGTAACACATTAAACACGAACTGTTTGACTTCATTCGTACTAAATTTGGTGCGGATATCTTCTAACGAGGTTAAGTTTCACGTAATCAGCCCGAAACTCTTAAGGTGCAGATATTCTCCTGTCCACATGGACTTGGGATACGCAAGTCTGTAAAGAAGCCCACCTTCGCGTTTTTTCAACAGAACGTCTAGAGATGATATGCCCCTGTTTCCAAGTTCAAGGGCGAAAGTTGACTTATTATGCAGACTGTTTAACAGCTGGTAGAAAGCTGTTACTCACCAATGGTCTTCGAATGCAGCAAAAATGTTGTCTATGTATCGTTTATAAAACAACGTGTCCCGAATTTCAGTGGACACTTCATGCTATAAGTGACCCATAAATACATCTACTAACACAGCTCCTAATGGACTCCCAATTGTAAATCCATCCATTTGTCTTCAAAAAGTGCCGTTAAACAAAACGAATGACGGATGTACACATTTTCAGTCATGTCTTGTTCCTTGTGTCCCACTATACAATGTGCATGTTGATTTCGCGAAAGTAACCAATGAGATGGGAATGGAACGTCATTGTGCAAGAGATCTTACGTGCTACTGTTGGCCTTTATCAAATCGAGCAAGGATGTTACATGCCACGATAGATGGGCACAGTCGGTTTTACGCAGGAACTCTGAGTTTTGTAGACCATAGGATTGGACATACTAGGTCTGATTCAATTCTCAAGCTGTGGTGTCAACTACAAATGACAATCCGATTTACATACTAACAGTCAAGAGTGGGAGTAATGTTAAACATCAACATATAGAAGTCGGTATGACCACTCTACTCGAATAAATAATGTGGTCATAGATGTTTACAGAAGCCAGCGAACTTAACAGGTCTGCTAGTGGTTCGTGTGACATAGCCGATGTACCGTATATTCGTTGTCAGCACAAGATGTACCTGTGGTGGAATTCGCGATTCACCGATTATCCAAACCCCGACACAACAGAAGATCTGACAAACAGCCAATCCAAATATCGCTTTAAAGATACAACATCAGGACTGGACGAACGGTCTCAGTGTTGTGCCTTCCGTTATTCGCCAATTCATCTGTTCCGTATTCCACCAATTAACATACAGTTCATGATGTTGCATGTGCTAATGAGATCAGCCAATGACAGGCTGTGATTTCTTTAATACTGTTGTACATCTATAAATTCGGCGTCTCAATCCATGAGTAACAATTGCTTACTGCTATCAGTACTAGGTCAAGTACGATTCCTAGGGCTATTCGAAGTCCCTAATTCCGAGTATCACAGTACCACATCCTTAAAGGTCCGGTGAAGCTCATCAGAAAATTTGATAGTTTGAAGAGACTTCCCAAACAGGAATAGGCACTACAATGCTGATCACATTTTGGTTCTATTCACTGACCAGAAAGAGCAACAATTTTGTCACCGCAAATTTATCTCTTGAAAGCACAGATGTCATCTAAGCGAAAAAGATGGTCCAGTCCTATTGCAGATAACCCGTGTAATTTCGCATTGTGAATGACACTGACCCATCGAATTCATACGACTAGGTGCTTCTGTTACTGCGACACAAGAAAGTTACGGATTAATGATGAGGTAAGGATATCATGTCACCTCCACTCCATTAAAACAGGTGTAATTCTACAACCTCATTTCAGATACTAATGTGGTCCACATCTATCGTTTGACAGCTACTAGGTTATCTCCAAACCTGCAGTATTGGACAGATTGGAGTGGCCCTATAAACCACAAAGGATATGGGGCAAAGTAACTGCATACATTCACTAATGAAAACAACGTGAGCATCTTATGGAATGAAGCAACCAGCACGAGATATTCAAAGAGAGACCAGCGGTACGAATGGTCATGATGATTTTTTGTTCAGCGCGATAAAAAATGTTCCTCATTCCTTCTGTGGTGTAGGAGCACGGGCTGGGTTCTTCTCTCCCTTGAAAGAGACCGTTTTCAGGATAAACTATTTCCCGTTGATCCCATCAGTGACCTCTCTAGAGTAAGTATCGTACGTAAAACAAATCTAAATGCGAAAAGTACACAGTGTTCGCAAGGTCAATCTAACTTGCAAAATCTTTCCTGACACAGGCGTGCAAAAATTAAATAACCGAGAAAACGAAAGAAGGTTAACTGTTGGTTTCCTAGAGTAAATCACTTCACAGTGCTGTTTGATTGCCCAAACATAAGATAACCAGCAGTAATCGCCTCTCCATAATTTCCAGATCCACTTTCCCACGTGAGAATCACCGATTTTAAACTCTTCTGAAATTCCTCTGACAGACAATGTTTTGTAAGATCACCACATCTACCAAAGACAACGCATTCTTTCGCCGTTTTCATCATAACGGGTAGTCGCAGCAACGACAAGAAACTGAATAATGAATGAAGAAGTGGTCTATCATTCTCAACATTCCAACATGTGATTACGTTCGGTTACCCCACTTTAATGTTTGCGAAGTCACAGCTTCAACACAATATAAAGCACCAGCTGAAAAAACTGATTTCATCCGAAAGCATCAATCGCAGACATAAAGTAAAACGTAGCAAGCAATAATAACCTACCTGGAACAAGGATGAGTGCAACAAATCATTCGAGTAACCAAGGATCCCGCAAAAAACCAACCAAATGAACAATTGCCTTCTGCGGATGAGAAACCCAAGAGATAGTCCCAGTCCGATCAACAGGAAAAGATCTACAACCAGAGCCAACCCAACGTAGTACAGAAAGAATATAAGACAAAATACAATACGCATAACTTGCCCAAACTGAAACGAAGTTTAAGGAAGTAAATCAAGAAATTACTTCACCCACCTTTCCATATTTATTTGGCAAAATTATGCGCAAAGAGCAAGAAAAAGTTAAATAAAATGCAAGGTAGGGAAGAAGAGTAATCCAAGTTTCAAGTGACAGCCAATCAGGATCACTTGCATCTTGTCTAACAACGTAACCATGTTCACCGAGTCCGATGGGAATGGTAGAAGTACGCAATAGCCCGGCGTTCTTTAATCGTGAAACATTTTCTAATAGACAAATGACCGAAACCAATCTTTTCGACTCACTTGGACTATTGGACTGTGAACACAGCATGGTGAACAAGCAAATGTGAATAGAAATAAATAAAAAAGCGCTCAGTTCACATTTGAAGGAATTCATGCCTGGAAACAAACGCATAATGAATCTGATGTGGCGTTTTTGTTTAAAGCCCAAATTTATGCGTGTCGATTCCAAATAAATTCATATCCGGAATGGGCTACAAAAAAAAGAATGAAAGGTAAAACAGGTGTCTTAATCGAAACTAGTGGGGATACTTGCGGATAACATAATAATCCCATAAGAAACAAAAGTATATCAACGCAGTCGTATTCAGTATGCACATGAAAAAGATAGAATATGCAGGTTTGGCCAGTATTTTTATAAGTACACTGGTTCGTGGTTGGTGACTTTCAACAGTCGTTGTTAACACCAAAAAGATGTCACGACATCATGTAACAATCGGGTACAGTAGTTTTTTCCTCAGCCTTATCAGTGTCGTAACTGATACCAAAAAGTCCAGCAATGGCTCTGTGTGCCAGCAAAATGTAAGCATACGAAGTGCGGCCAAATTCACACTTTACCGAATAGATGAATGAGCGTGAACGCCCCAGTATGCAACTGAAGGTTGTCTGAATCAAATACCGAGTACTGAGAATGCAAATACGATCAACAGCAGCAAGAGCAGTGTCCAAACGGTCGATAGTGCTACTAACAGTCATACAAGCTTGAGACGAACGCACTCTAGTTCAAGAAGAAAAGAAAAGAAAGAGGTGGACTCACTTTCAAAAGCTCTCATGACTAAAAAAACAAACGACAAGGTGCACAGACCCGGAAAACAAACAACTGAATTGTGAAATTAAAATCGTATCTGCTTCCTTTTCACCTTCATTGCTCCAGATTCAGTCCAACAGACGTTCACACCAAACAACCTGGTAAGCCAGTACATCCCAAAACGTTTCCAGTCGGAAAGTAGGTGGCTCACCAGAAACAGCCTGTGAGACAAAAACATCATCATCATAACAGCCATGAGCCTGACCAAAAATAATGTGGCTCGGGCCGCCGCTCACCTCAACAGTGGCGTGGAATATCCTAGAAGGAGACGTAACTAAGAAGGTCAACAAATACTAAAAGAAGGCTAAGCGGAAGAACTAGAAATGGTATGAATACAGGTATGCCATTGACTGCGACACATCGCCATCTCGGATAGCGACTCTAACTAGCGGTTTAAGTGATCACGAGGACCCCATCCAGGCAAGCGATGCCTGCCCACTTTTTACAGTGGAACAGTCAAGGACTTCATATTTCGTGACCACGTTGTTGCTTGGCCACCACCCAACTGTTGGTGGCCTCAGTATATAATGCCCGGTACGGTAAACGCTCAGCTGGCACACGGAGCATGTGACCCAACTATCGCAAGCTGTGCAACCTAATTAGTTGACCAATTGATCGCGCATCCCGGGCGTTCCGGAATACGCGCCGGCGAACTGCCACATTGCTCACGCGATCAGTCCACTTAATGTGGGCCAACTGACGGAGACAACGATGGTCAAACACAGTAAGCATGTTGATAGCATGTTGCTATCCTCGTTAATATCTCATCAACAATATTACCGGCTGACGAGATAGTGCTACCCAAGTATGTGAAACTGTCCACAGTCTCGAGTGGATTACCTGTAATAAAGAAAGTAAGGGGTGGAAATAACCCAGTGTTGAAGCAGCACTTTGCACTTTGAAGGTGCGAAGCGCATTCCATACAAACCCGCCCGGTCACTCACCTTGTTCAACATGGTCTGCATGTCTTCGGCAGAGGGACTAAGTAAGAGAATGTCGTCCGCGTAGTTCAGGTCAGTCAATCTAGCGCCAGGAAGAAGCTCAACATCAAGCCCACTGGATTCATGAAGCGCACCCTCCAGAATGTCGTCCATGACAAAATTGAACAGGAAAGGGGAAATCGGACACCCCTGACGAACACCACTAGAAGTGATGAACGACCGAGACACTTGTCCATAAACTCTCACCCTGCTTGCAGAGTGAGCGTACAGTGATCTCAATGGATTCATGTATTTCCCTGGTATTCCCTTGAGAAGGAGACGGCTCCAGAGAACGTTACGAGCAACTGAATCGAAAGCAGCTCTCAGGTCCAAAAAGACCACGACCGTCGGCTGCCTATATGAATGCCGATGTTCCAAGATCCGTCGTAAGGTAAAAATGTAATTAACACACCCCCGACTGGATCTGAATCCTGCTTGTTCTTCGCGTATCTGACTTTCTCTGGGCTTGGTGAGCCGACGCAAAATGAGGCCAGTGAGTAACTTGGACGCAACAGACACCAAGCTGATGCCTCTGTGGTAATCACATAGACTTCGGGCCCCCTTTTTGAAAACGGGAATGACTGTTGATAGGCCCCAATCACGATCGTCTGGAGAAGTTTCGTCAGTTCTGATAGAAACCTCACTCCACCATCCTTGAAGGAGAGAGGAGGTCTGGTCCAGGAGCTTTATTACGCTTCATTAACTTGAGCTCCAGGTCCACTTCTGCTTCCGACGGAAGACCGTCTGGAATGCAGTAGCTGACCAATCGAGTCCCGTCGTCCACATGATCTGGTTGAGGCCAACTGAACTGCTCTTCAAAATGTTCAGCCCACCTGTCAAGTCGGCGCGACTGACTGGTGATAAGTGAACCATCTTTTTCACATTTGGTCTCACTTACACCGACTTGACGGAGAAAGGGGGTTAGAAAGGGTATCCTTAAACAAAAGAGCAATCCAATCGTCAAACGGTTGGCCGTGGCTACAGGTATATTATCTAATATGGTCGAAACACTTTCTGTTTAATCCACACGCTTGATGAAGCTTCAAACACATGTATTGCGCGCAGCCGTGATAAAATCAGACATCAAATTTCTACTCACTACGACCCTGGGTTGAGAAAGTTTAACGCTGCCAACTTAGTCAGATCCTTTAACCATTGGTTCCAGATAGGGACCCCTCATATCTGGAAGTCTCGCAGGTGGAACGTTCGAATCAGAAACTAGGGGTAGGGTCACTCAAGCCAAATACCTTCTGCGGTATAAACCGCTGGAAGGCGTTTCAACTTACTATCGCCAAGACAAACCGGTTCATTCATTTTCGGCTTCTTTCTCCTCTGATACTAACTTTCCCCTTTTAAAACCAAGACTGTCAGTAAGGATTAGCGTTATTAACGTCCGCACTCCTCAACAAATGAGCCCGCAAACTGCTCTGGTACGCACTCTCTTGAGTCTGGAAGTGGATGTTAGCTGTCTCCAGAAAGTGCCTCCACGATCGCTTGACTCGTCATTCACTTCGATTCGCCCTTAGATAATGCTACGCATCAGCATCTCCGGTGGTGAACAGGCTGAATATCGCAGCCAAGATGGTGAGGAGACTGCACTGAGCTCTAAGGTAGAGAAAAGCCTGCTCGACTGTGTCACAGCGAACAACCACCAGTGAACCGTCCGGTCAAAGCCAGCTGACATAGGTAGAATGTTTGTTTCTCACATCTGTACACCGTAAGGATTGAATTTCGAGGATTTTGGATTACTCCAGATTGGACATCACCCACACTCGACCGTAGTGTTTGCATCCAGATAAATCATTCGGACGACCCACTTCTTCAGGGAGCATCATATTCGAGTCTCACTGTTATTACAGCTCATTAGTAGTGTATAACCTTATCCGAACCAGAATTCGCACTCCAACTACCGTGTTTGTGAGACTGTCAGTAACCTCAAAACAGACGCAACTGATCACGCACCTCTAAGCGTTCAAAAGTAACCTCGTGTGAATAGTGTTCCAACTGCCCGGCGGTTTCGAAAGAAAGAACAGAGCACACTGTTCACTCCAATCAATAAACTGCTATCCAAATCCCCCGTTAGGTTGAAGTTACAGACTACATAGATCCTAATGCGCAATGTATAGAGTAAAGACTGGAATTCGTGGACTCACATTATTTCAAATTGAGCAATACCGACGTTCGATTGAAGCCTATGCAATTAGATATGCCCAACGGACTATAGGTGACATAATGTCAAGAACGCCTTCTACAATGTCCTGTTTGGTGTTCTGAAACAAGCATTAGAAAATCACTGTGTTTGTAGATAATATGGAGTCATAACTCGGCTGTCTGATTCCACAATGGAAGAGACTTGGCTGGATGTTTGCTGCCTGGACGAGATGCAGTGATAGTGATCGCCAGAACTAACGATGTGACGAACAACTGTTTTCCATTATTCTTTTTCAAGCTAATACAGTTACACAAGTTTCATCAAGACGTATCATAAATCAAACTGCAAAAATCAAGAAGTGACTGATTAAGAGTGACAGTGAAGACAACCAAGAGACTCCAGTTTGAATTTCGGCTAGTCAGTAGCAGTTAAAAACATGGTCAACCTACTGCATCTCATAAAAGTCTGATAATCCGAAAGTATCTGAATATCTTGAGAATTTTACGTACAATTGCTGACATTCTACTCACTCGGCCAGACAAAGGCACCGGGATTGTGATTCTGAATAAATCTCATACGAACAAGATGTAATCGACACTAGTAGATGTTATCTAATGCGGGAAGACAAAAAATGAGAAAGACGAAACAAAGCTTGTTGAAAAACAATTCCTTGACACGAATAATGCAACAGGGCGGTATCACACAAATTCTGATCAGATGAAACCAGCTAGATGCACCATTCCACTGTTGCACGAACTCCTCAAGAGTCATAGAAGTGATTGTCAATTTGGACTAGTACTTGATGCGTGCCATTCACCATACCACGTAGTTGCTAAGCCCTTACCGGAAGCATTGGAACCAATAAGGCGGAAACTATACTCACAAGATCTTCGGGATACACTCGAGTTTATGGATTCCGTGAAGGATATCAACGTTAGACATCGGTACATAGGCTCCCTTGATGTATCTTTCCATTCACAAATGGCCGGTTGGTGGAGACAATTAACTTCTGGTGTAAAAAGATAGAACAACCGGAAAGCGTGCTCGGATTAGAAGAATCAGACTTAATGGAAATACTTTTGAAAATACATTCTTAATGTTCAGTTCGTGTTCAATGTCGAGCTGTCCCGATAATCAGAGAAGGTATCAACGGGGTCCTCTTTAAGTCCACTGCTGGCAGACATTCAGTCGGGCATTCGGAGTCTTCATATGTACCGCCGATATGTTGACGACGCATCTGTTGCTATTCAGCCACAAGATGAAATAAAGACCATCCTTTAAGTTTTAAATGGAACAAACGCTTCATTGCGCTTCACCTCAGAAGAGAAATCCAACAAGGAGTTCCATTTCTCATGTGTCAAACTGACCAGATATCCAGACGGTACACTGAGTAAGTTGGTATGTCGTAGAACTACATGGACAGATCACTACACTAACTTCAACAATACTCACTAAACAGAAATAAACTCTAGTCCGAGGCCTGACAACTAGAGCAAGGAGGATTTGGTAGGATGACACAGGAAAGCGAGTTAAAAACGATTCAAAACCGATTGAGAGAAAACGGTTATCTAAAGCAGTTCATCATATCAAATATGAAGTTGAAACCCCCATATGGGGTAACGCCCATACATGAAAAGAAGGCGGCGTTCATGAGGCAGTTTGTGGACTAAGCAAACTGGATTCCAGAGAAATCCTTTGAGATGTTAGAAACCAGATGCAGAAGTTCTCCTGGCAGTTTAGAAGATATCTGTGGGCAGTCAAGGCGTGGTCTGACAGTTGACCAAGCACCGTCCACAGAGCATCACAGCTCACAGAATCGAAGGCCTTGGTGAAGTCCACGAACAGGGCATACAGGAGTTGGTTCCGTTCCCGGCATTTCCCCTGAAGCTGTCGAGCAGTAAACAACAGGTCGATCGTACTCCGACTAGCCCGGAATCCACACTGCTCCTCGGGAACATTCTCCTCCAAAACGGTCGTAGTCAAACGGTTCAGAAGGATTCTGGCAAGCACCTTACCTGCACAGTTCAACAGGCTGATACCTCGGTAGCTGTCGGCGCATTGCTTTCTGCCCTTGTCTTTGAATAAAGGGACGATAAGAGCGTCCTTGAAGTCTTGCAGCATCGCCTCGTGCTTCCAGATAGAGTGAACCAGCTGGAGCAAAGCGCGTGACAACGCCAGCCCATCATTCTTCAGGATCTCACCTGGCAGCCCATCCTCGCCTGCAGCCTTCCCGTTGCGCAGTTGACCAATCGCCCTCTGCAACTCCAGCAAGTCGGGGGCGAGAGCAAGCGAAGATTTGACG
>QNGE01002129.1:96088-126775 GCA_008508345.1 Paragonimus westermani
TCTGTGCCAGCTTTATGAGACGATGTATGTTGGAACGTGAGCAACCACGCGGCCTTTTAGTATAGCGATCAGCCATGCTACAAGGTAATAATGGAAAAAAATGGCCGTTCGAACAAAAAAGCCCGCGTCGTGTTCCATTGCATGTTGGTGTACTAAAACAAAATTCACGTGAATACCTAGCATCCTACTGACAGCATATATCAGCAATACCAAATTTATTAATGACAATTCAGAAAACTAAGATGTCGCAAGTGAGGTAATGGAGAAATACTTGAGTTACTTGAGGAAGACACTCAAAAGACGGTCGACCGTCTTAGTGTGCTACTAGGGACCTGTTTAGTTGTACACAACACGTTTGCATTCAAACGCACACGTAGGCAGGAGAAGTACACGACAGGTCGAGATACGCAACCACTCCTGACAGTGTGCTCAATGAATACTGTAAGGCGTGGTTACATTGCGCACGGGACAAACGGTCCATTCTACAATCGTCCACACAAGATAGTGAAGACATCAACCTGGTAAGCTTGCGGTAACATGGTGACATTTTTACCTATGCAGGAGAAGTATGTGATCTTGGACCTAGACGAAGCGGACGCTTTCAACCTGGATGGCCATTAACATTTCGAATTTTGTACATGTATAAATAGTTAATTTCAATAAATGTTAATTCTCTGCATTGCGCACTTTGTTTTCTCTTCGATGGAACCTGCGAAAAGGCCACGGTTAAACGGTTGGTTAGCTTATGTGACTGCAGGAGTGGAGGGGGGATATAGGTCCGATCAGGGTACGCACTGGGCTAATAATCGGCGGAAATTGTAGTAAGAATAGCGGATTTCAGCGTGCATCGTGCTGCGCTGCTATTGGTCCGCACAACCTCCATGCGCGATTGGTCGGCAAAACGTAGTGGAAACGGCGTTTGCTGTGGACACAACGCCAATTCCACTACGATCACACCGGATTGGCCGCTTGAAGAAAAGAGCGGAAGTCGTAGTGGAAAAAGCGTTTGTGCTCATAAGGCACGGTGAGTACCGTCAAAGCCAAAAGAACTACACAAACCCGCCGATAGGAGAAACGTTACACAAATAATCTAATGCAACCACTGTGGACAACATTAAGTAGGCCAAATCGAACAAAAATCATCAACACGCATTGGCCATCAAGAGTCATGATGAATTTTCTCTGACCTTAGTCCAGAAGGATCAAACTGGACACATTCAACTTGAGTGCCACAGAAGTCCCTAATTAAGCAAACATCAAATACGCAAGAGAACTTCTTGAGGCTTGTTACTCGTCAGTCGTGTCAATAAACATACACATCGAGCTGGACAATATCTATAACCCAATGTGAACCAAAGACTTGAGGGGATGCAAAAGCCCTCAAGCTCAAATGCCGACAAACTTGGAAGGAGCAAATTGAACGGAGCGGACCAGTGATCAAACCGTGACAACAGATGACTAATCGATTCGGATTCCAAAAACGAAAAACTGACTCACCCAAATGACAAGGACCAACTAACCAGATTCGTGGTGGACGTTCAACAGCAACAGGAAACAACCAATGAGATTGCAGCTCAAAGGTTCAAGAGATGTAGGAGATAATCGATTGGGCCTCAAGTCAAAAATCACATGCAACAAAAACAGCTAATGACACATCCGGTCGAAGGTCAAAACAGACGAAAACGACCAATTCGAATTCCGACCAATAGGGTAACTCACTCTGGCATATAAGTGCACGCATCCATTATGCTTCATCGAACTCCATGCTCAAACCTATGGGGTGAAACACATACGCACTGATGAATTCACTTCGTTTGGTGATGAAGCGTTTGCAACCGAAGTGCCAAGCTCGGCGAACATCGAAGTAATCAAAACCTCAACCCGAGCTACGAAAAACGCCACCTATGCTTTCAACAATCAGCAACGTGACAATCAGTTTCAAATTGTGGTCATCGGAAGAATCTATTTATTGTTTCGACACAAATCAGCTAATTTCCTGGGAGGGGCAGAGCGTCGGCCACACAAAAGTTGATTGAAAGTCTGATACTCTGCGACGAAAAGGAATATTGGCTCTCGATACTATTCCAATGGCTACATTCAGTGCCCTATCAACCACATAGTCACGATTCTGTTTCTCCTGGCTTCTATTCCGTGATAGCTGATCTTCACATATACATTGCCACGTGACACCCCATGTGGTGTTTTCACCATGTGCACCATGTTTCGCTAACAGTGACTGATAAGGGCATATATCCGGCAGACATCGGTAACATGGAATGAAACGGTTTCCTAACTGAGAAGAATCGACCGGTTGTTCCTTAAGTAGGCCCTTTTGACGTTTTTAGCTACCTTCATTCTTTATCACACCCCAGAATACGCACCATCACGAAGCTCGTTACCTAACGTTACGTGTGGCAAAGTAACCGCGAAATGTTCGCAACTGGGCTTAGCCGTTTTGGAATGTCAACGTAATGAAGTACATCACCATAACACGCGTACGGTGTGTTGCACTGAAGTACTTTAACTACTTCGACGGACGAGTCACAGCCTGACTGTCTGATACTTTTTCTAACAACAACGATCATGCGTGGTGAACTACACCGAAAGAGTTGTTCCGGAAGTCGACCTCAGGTTGTAGGAGAACAATCTTTCATGTAGTGTAGTATACGCAGCGGCATACAAGAGTGAGCTGACTGAGTGCAAGTCATTAAAAAAACTGTAGTGGACAAGGTGGTTTCTGTCTAGAATCGTGCCTATTCTCCACAATAATTGAATCAGATAAACTGATTATAGGACAACGACGTTTATTGCAAAGAGACCGGGAAAGCGAGCTGTAAGCGAGACACAACAGAAGCAAGGCGCAACAGACCAGTAGCGAACGTCCGGAAGGTGCAAGTGCAATTGTGACCTTGGGCGGTCGAACCTACAAAAAAATCCAGACGTGCAACCAAACAATGTCAATAGTGTAAATGGTCAAAATAAATAGCAAAATAGTTGGAATACGTGGCAAACCAAGAATGTTTCCACAGACGTCCTCCCTAGAAGTCTTCACGCTTGAAGGCCTTCGACAAAAGCAAAAGAAAATGGAGCTAGTGACATTGAAATTACCACAGGTTGGGTGGGGGACCAGCGTATTCAAGAACATCGACGTATGCTACGTTGAAGAGTGTCGGTAACGGTGAGGAGGGGTCGGTCTGCTTGCAATATCCGGAATTGTCCATGCGCCCCTGAGGTGGTGCTGTCGGAGCGGGCTACCCAACCCACCAAAACTCGAGGAGAAAAAGATGCGAGGTGGGCTTTCCTCACTGCTGCGACGACAGTCGGGAGCGTGCTTTTCCCCCACCGTGCTCTGCGCGTCACCTGTAGTATAGAAAAAATAAGTATCTGGCGAGCAAAAATTATGTACAGGCTCACCATATAATCTTATAGTGTTTGTTGCACGTCAAGTATTGCCTTACCAAAATGTCTTTTGTCGTTTTTGTTTCGCGGTTATTTTGCATCTTTATCTCCAAAATGAGAAAGTTACTGGATGAGAAAAAGAAACTATGTATGATGAACAATGTCTACAAAACGCGCTGGGAAGTCGATGCGACATCCTGATCTCGTTTGACGTGAGGCAGGTAGCGTGAAGGCAACTGATGAAGAGGACTGTGGGGGGGGCGCTTCCGCGGCTGGCTGCGAAAGGACTCGGGTGATATCATCATCTACATACGCGACCTTATGACGATCGATGGAGACGGTGTCGCAACGACCATTACGACCGATTGTGAAGTGCTTGGGTGTTCGCCGAAGCACCTTGAAGGGGCCCGAGTAGGGAGGCTGCAGTGGCTTGCGTACTTCGTCGCAACGGACGAGTACATGTGAACAAGTGGCCAAATTCTTCTGCATGTGAACTGGCCTGTTCTGCGCACGAGGGGGTGAGGGCTGAATTTGCCGTATGTATTGCGACAGTGTCGAAGCAAAGTTCGAAGGAAGGGAAGAAGTTGCAGGAGGGGGGGAAACAAATTCACCGGGCAAACGCAGCGTACAGCCATAAAGAAGTTCTGCTGGTGTGCTTTGGAGGTCCGCCTTCAGTGTGTTTCTGATACCTAAAAGTACTAAAGGGAGTACTTCGCTCCATACCTGACTAGTGGTGACACAAAGTGAAGCTTTAAGCTGCCTATGGAAACGTTCCACTAAACCATTCGAGGACGGATGGTATGCCGTGGTGCGAATATTCCGGCACCCAAGAAAGTTCGTCATAACTTCGAATCTTGAGTATTCGAAATACGAACCGCGGTCTGTCGTAATGGTTGTAGGGCATCCGTAATTGGCCACCCGACGTTCCAAGAAGGCGTTCACGACAGCCTCGGAGGAGCAATTCCTAAGTGGGATGGCATCCGGCCATCTTGAAAATCGGTCAACACAGGTTAGGATGTAGACGTAGCCACGAGAAGGTGGCAAGGGTCCAACTAAATCTAAGTGAACGTGTGAAAACCTGGCATCTGGAAGACCGAATGAGGAAATTGGGCTTCGTGTGTGCTTATGCACCTTGGAACGTTGGCATTGTAGGCAAGCGCGTGCCCAACTACGAACGTCTGAGCTGACTTTAGGCCAAACAAATCGATCCGTTACTAGCTTAACTGTAGCTCGAATACCAGGGTGCGAGAGATTATGAAGCTGGTTGAAGATAGCACGCCTGTATGCTAGTGGCACTACAGGTCTTGGAATACCTGTAGTCATATCGCAAAGAATAGTTCCATCTGCATTAGGCAGCGGAATGGTGCGCAGCTTTAAGGAGTAGCGTTGCAAGGAAGCTTGAAAATCAGGCTCTCGCGCCTGGGCTGCAGCTAGGTCGCTAAGGTCAACGGAAGCAGGTGTGACTAGGGTGGCGTGGACGCGTGAGAGAGCGTCGGCGACAGGGTTGAGGGCACCTGAAACATGCCGTATGTCGCAGGTAAACTGCGAAACATAGTCCAGGTGTCTGATCTCCCTGGGGGAGTACCTGTCTGATGAAGATCCCAGTGCATACACCAAGGGCTTGTGATCAGTAAACACAGTGAAGAGGCGACCTTCCAATGCATGACGGAAATGGCGTATACCCAGGTATATAGCGAGTAGTTCTCTTCCAAACGTGCTATACCGGGATTCGGCTGGTAACAAACGTTTGGAGAAGAAACCTAAGGGTTGCCACTTGTCATCAACAAACTGTTGCAATACGGCACCGACAGCTACACTTGAAGCATCAGTAAAAAGCGAAAGCGGGGCTTGAGGGTTTGGGTGGGCTAAAAGAGCAACATTGGATAGAGCTTTTTTAAGCTCTACAAAAGCAGTGCGTGCTGCGTCCGTAAAATTGAATTTACGTGTACCGCCTCGGAGTAGGTCCGTGAGGGGTTGCAGAAGTTGCGCACAATGAGGGATAAAACGCCGGTAGTAACTAACTAAACCGGTAAAACGACAAAGCTGTCTAAAAGATGTAGGCTCAGGAAAATCATTGACAGCACCTACCTTTGCTGGTAGAACTTGGATGCCAGAAGGTGAAATAATGTGGCCTAAAAATTCTATGCTATCCTTTCCAAGTTCGCACTTAGCTGGATTGACGGTTACCCCGTGTTGGGCTAACCTGGCAAACAAGGAACGTAGATGTTGCACATGTTCTTCTTCGGAAGAACTGGCCACCAATATGTCGTCTAAGTAGGGGTAGACGAAATCCAGGCCTCTGCATACTTCGTGGATAAAACGCTGGAAGGTTTGTGCAGCGTTTGTAAGGCCAAATGGCATTCGAAGGAATTCGAACAGGCCAAAAGGCGTGATGACGGCCGTTTTGGGGATATCCGCCTCCTCTACTGGGATCTGGTGGTAAGCGCGGACCAGATCAATCTTACTGAACAAAGTTTTACCAGAAAGACAGGCTGTCAGATCCTGGATGTGCGGGATAGGATACCTATCAGGGATTGTGACCTTGTTGAGGCCACGGTAATCGCCACAAGGGCGCCAATCACCTGACTTCTTGGGAACCATATGGAGTGGGGAAGCCCATGGACTTTTAGAAGGGCGGATTATTCCTAGTTCGAGCATGTGTTCAAACTCCGCCCTAGCTATTTTAAGTTTGTCCGGGGCCAGACGTCTTGGTCTACAGGAGACTGGTGGTCCTTTAGTTCTAATGTGATGAGTGCAAGTTGAGGTGACTGGAAGAGGTTCGTTCGCGGATCGAACGAGCTGTGGGAAATCTAAGAATAAGGATGCGTAAGGCTGAGGGATTTCAGGCTGAAGAATAAGAGGACTGATGGCCTCTGAGTATGCCTGGGTGCCGCTGATGCTAATTTTTGTACGGGAATCGACCAGTTTCCGTCTTCGCGTATCGACCACGAGGTCGAAATGCTGAAGAAAATCAATTCCCAAAATAGCGAAAGGTACGGCTGCAACTGTGAAAACCCAGCGAAATGTTCGCCGGAGGCCTAGGTCAAGCGTGAGTGAGCGTTGACCATAGGTGGGAATGGGTGTGCCGTTAGCAGCACGAAGCATCGGTAGATAAGAGGGGGTCGCCTCGCCGGATCTTGGAGGAATCACGCTGACTTCCGCCCCGGTATCAACCAGGAACGTGATTCCCGTGCTTGAATCCTTAATGTGAAAGAGGCGACTGTTAGGGAGGGTGCCGGCCGCGTTTGTCGCCATTACGGGCCGGCTTGGGAGTTTCCCTGGTTGAAGTATTTACAAGGGGCGACACAACGCTTCGCCCGGTTGCCGAACTTGTTGTGGTACCAGCACAATTCGCCAAATGCCTGAGATTTACGCGGAGACTTACTCCGACGTCGACGCGAAGGGGATCGTGTCTTGAGGCGGGCGAAATCTCGCCGAAGAGCTGCTATCTCCGCCCAAACCGTGCGCCAATCATCGGGTGGCGGACGAGATGAAAGCTGTGGAGGTGAAAAGTTTGGGGTCTCGGGACCCTTTTCCGTACGATTCGTCACTGCTGTAATGGAGACAGGGGAGACGGTGCAAAAACGATCCTGAATCTCATCAGCGAGTTGTGCTGCGTCCAACAAGGACGGGGACTTGGCTGCTGTGAGAATAGCTTGCGTGTTAACCGGAAGGCGTTGCATCCACAACTCCTTGAGGAGTGTCTCATCCATGGATGAGGGGCCCAGCAACTGTTGCATTTGAAGCAACAAATCAGACGGTCGCTTATCTCCCAGTTGCAGATCCCTAAAGAGCTGTCGTAGCCGAGATCTCTCAGACGGTGTGATCCGTCCGATAACGGCTTGCTCAAGGTTTCTATATCTATGTTCGGTGGGTAACTTCAGCAGAAGGTCACGCATTTGCTTTGTGACATCCTTGGGAAGCCTGGCTAAGAGGTTGCTGAGTTCAGCCTGATCTGTCGTAACGCGCTGGTTGTAGAACTCCGCCTCTAAGTACATAAACCACAAAGCGGGTTCCATATCTGGAAACTGTGGAACAGTAAATGTGACCGCTCCGATTTTTTACTTCTGTTTTGAGTCCACTGCAAAATAAGGCCAAACTTAATGTATATATACACTGAAAGGACCAACGAAAATTTACGTATATATATATATAAAAGTAAAATCAGGTAAACTCCCAAAATTCAAAACGGTTTACCGAAATTAAGAGGTTTCGGGTCAAAATAATTTGCTGCAGTAAACCGGGAGAAAAATGCTGAAAAAATGGATTAATAATCGCGCTCACCAAATTGTAGAGGACTGGTATGTTTCTGTCTAGAATCGTGCCTATTCTCCACAATAATTGAATCAGAAAAACTGATTATAGTACAACGACGTTCATTGCAAAGAGACCGGGAAAGCGAGCTGTAAGCGAGACACAACAGAAGCAAAGCGCGACAGACCAGTAGTTAACGACCGGAAGGTGTGTAACATGCAGGCCAGCGGACTGTACTCTGAATGCGCGTGACTTCGCCGACCAACCTTCGGGCAACGTGGACGCACTACGGGACAACGCTCTTCCGAAGTAGGGGTTCGAACAACAGTTCTGAAAAGAGAATCAATACAACCAAGCATGAGCCGATGGCCCAGTAAGCCATGCACACGACTTACACAAACGAAAGCTAAGACGGCACCGACAACACAGCAGAACGCCCCGCTACACAACCCAAATTCAATTCGTGCACGCTCACAGGTTTCGGTTGCGCGTTACAGGTGCAAGTGCAATTGTGACCTCGGGCGGTCGAACCAACGAGAAAATCCAGACATGCAACAAAACAATGTCAATAGTGTCAACGGTCAAAATAAATAGCAAAATAGTTGGTATACGTGGCAAACCAAGAGTGTCTCTACAAGCATAAGATTCAAGGTAACGTAATTGACAAGGTGAATCTGGAAAATACAAATAGAAGCAGCGGAACTCATATAGTCGCGAGAAGCATTCCAAATCTTAAAAACTTGCAGCGAGAAGTCATGTCGACGCTCCAACCGGTTATGTCAAGCCCCTACATTTAGGGGCTAGTCTCTCAGCGAACTACTACACTGAATATGGAACAACATGGATGGCTTGCAGATGTGAGAATTTAAAAAGCGAGGATAAGGTCACGCCTATGCCGGTGGAACTTTAGAAAGTATAGATTCAATGCTGATAGTCTAGCTTCGTCAGGTTAGCCTTCGAGATCCCGGGCAGACTTGATGACACGCCGCTGCACTCTCACAAGGAGCATTTTGTTTTTTGAAGAGAAGGTGGCTAAGTCACAGTCCCATTCTCCAGGCGTACATGAAAGAAGCTGTTGCATGGTAGTTCAGAGCAATGGATAGCAAACTGACCGAAATGCCTCCTGAGTAACGCTGAGGCATTACTGACCGTTTTCACATTTGTAGCGACTATACTAAATAATATTTTGATAGTCGCATTCATTTTACATTTTCCATTATTTGGTTTTGTACCTACTTTTGTTTCATTCAAGCTACCCATTCTGTAACATCCGGCCCGGGGATAAAATCACAACTCGCTCCGTCCCTCGCCAGCTTGATGTGTCTCTCTGCACTCTCTATTTTCCAGGAGTCGGCAATAATACACGAATTCGACGCGCTGAGACTTGGCTTTTCATTGTCGATCGATTGTCGATAGTGATAACCGACAGAGTTTTATTCTGTTGGATCAGTTCGAACACATTTGCCGCGACGTTGGGTGCACTCGAAGAGGTATGAAAGATCAACGTGACAAGACACTTCTCAACTAAGACCACTTGAAGAGATACCATCAGAACAGAAGGCGATATTACTGGAGGGGTGGACGTGCATAACCTTGTAATTTCCAGCAGTCGAAGCAAGCTTACGTGAATGGTACCAATCGTGTAGACTGTTGAATTCATTGTGTCGGATGACTAAATAGTCAAGGGTACCTATGGAATGCGAAATCTTGAAACTATCTGCAGAATGCGATGAGAAGAAAAAAGATTGAAGCGCAAAGATCACGTTTTAAATATGACAAACACAAGCATATCAATAATAGAGCCTCGGGTAACGCCGATTGGTGATGCAGGATTAGATCCATCAAATATTACCTTGCACTCCGTAGCGGTGCAGTTTAGCAAGTAGAACAGCTTTCGTCACGCGGTCGAAAACTTCGGCGGAGTTTACGTACACAACGTCCACCCCGATACCTTGGTCAACTGCAGTAGGCCACTTGTCAGTGGTCAGCAAGCGTTTCGCGTTACACAACCGTTTCCTGCGAAAGCTGCGATACGAGACAGAAGATAACTATAAAGTTGTTGGGGAAAGTCTATTTTCCCCAAAGAACGTTTCAACTTTTGAGATAACCTTGAAAATTAATTCGTGAATTTGAATTTCATTTTTTGCGCCATAACGTGCTAAAACTTAAATTCGGCGCACGTTATTCTCTCCATCCATTCCACTTTTAATGAGCTAATTCCTCTGGGATTGTCCAAGGTTGTTCAAAAGCTATATATACGCGAACGCTAGTCTGTCAATTTACCTTTGGTTTGAGAGCAAAGGCATTTTCGGCTAAGGGTCACGTTTTGTGTTCTTCTGGGTCTCCGAGTATCGTTAAGCGCTGTGTTACGTGTTCGTGATTCGCATATTCGTGCGCTGTCATTTCTCGTTATTATTGACCACCGGGTCATAACAAACGTGTCATAATTGAGTGCCATACTACCTTACAGGCACTTGAGAGCAAAGCTATTGTGCGATAATCACTAGGACGATTTCGTCTGCCCCCTTCGAAGACGGCGGTGACGTTTGCTGATTTCCAACTACTATGTACAACTTCTTCGAGAACAGAGCAGGTAACCAGTAAGCTAAGAGGTTAGACAACCCGGTCAGCCACATCTGGAAGGATTTTCGAATGGACGACATCTGCACTGGCGAAACAGTCAATGAAGCGTCGCAGCTTGATCAGAACGGCAAAATACGAAGTGTTCACAATGTTCATAACTTCAAATTCGTTGACGGAAGAA
Source organism: Paragonimus westermani (assembly GCA_008508345.1). Classification (NCBI taxonomy): domain Eukaryota; kingdom Metazoa; phylum Platyhelminthes; class Trematoda; order Plagiorchiida; family Troglotrematidae; genus Paragonimus; species Paragonimus westermani. Next base: position 106,506 of record QNGE01002129.1, read on the forward strand.
ACTTGAGGAGAGGAAGGTTAGTGAGCAAAAATATTGTTGTAAAACCCCGCGAGAACCTTGGCGGATTCAGCCTCGGATTTCAGGGATCCCGCCCGACCGAGGAGCTGAGACAGTCCCGCGTGAGACTTTCAGGATGTCCATTCAAACTGATACAGGTCTTTCAGATAGGTAACGGAGCGTTTGATACGCCGATCCTGGTAATGAAGCTGGTCTTCGCGAATGAATAAGGTACGGCGATTACCGACAAGTGTATACTCTTTTCCGTCTTCTGATCTGAATAACCAGCATTTGATCCATGAGTGTCGTTTCTTCAGGATTAATTGTAAGGTACGGCGGCGTAGCCGGCATGGCTTGCGCTTCGGGGCTATCAGTGGTGTAGACTCATTAACGGTCAGGAAGAGGATGGCAGTGACAGTTTACACGGTCAACAGATGAAACCAAGTGCATCCCATGTGTGCGAGGTTACATGGATACGCATCAGATCAACATTCGCTTTACGAAGGTTCACGGTTTTTGGTTACTGCGCTGGTAAGATTGGTGCCACGAACGAAAACAAACAAAACGACTTCATGGTAGCTTAGGCCTTGTGAAGTAATTGCTTCGAGATTTCCGACCATCAATTCTTTGTTGGTGAGAGCGCAGTTCAAATGTGAGGGCTTCTGGTTATCCAGCCGACGCTTGAAGCCGGATGTGTTTGATGAAGCCCGATATTTCCATAACACGAGAAGGTTGGATAGTTTATCTCCCTAGGCTTGAAGTCGCCGATAAACAGGATATGGGAGAGACCTTGGAAGGTCAAGATTCCCATCTTACTTAGAGGTAACACACCTCTGGCAATACTTCAATATGGGGAACGCCAGAAAACCACCACTAAACAACGATTCGATTTAGTTAGGTGGACCGAAAACCAGGAACATCACTACGGCATCATCATCGTAGACAGCAAGGCATTATCACGCTGGGAGGTCTAAACCAAGGCAGGAGAATGCGCTGCGTCCTCCCGCCAAATTTAAATCCTGTCCTACCTGTACTATCTTCCACGAAGACGTCGAGCAACGCGTAGCGATAAACCAATGATCCCAAATATTCAAAACAAGGTTGGATCGCAATGCCACGGTACTATTGAACAAATTATCAAAGTGAATATTCGGACAACCTCAACAGTTTTGATCGACAGATCGTTTTCAGGGAATGGATTACAATTTGCTGCTGAACGGGCTAAATATGAACCATAATCACACAATAAGGCATTCATACCCAAAAGAGTTCTTTCGAGCAGTCAACAGGTTTAAAACAATGGTAATGAGCCAAGTTCCCAAAAAGAGGGTGCACGCACCGCTCAAATAAAGTACAATGACCGACAATTGGCTATTCGCGCAACCATCGAATTGACGTGACAAGACGAAATCGTCTAGGTCAATGTCCAATTAACGTCCAGAAACAGGAGAGGTTGATTGCGGAGGGATGAATATTTAGGGGAATTGGGTTGGGTCGGATTTTCGCATGATTGTCGTTCATAAATTTGATACACCGGGCCACAAAATCCGAACACGACCGAAGTTTGCTCTCAGAATGACGGTTACACTCAGCCCTGGTTCCCAACCCAACTAGTCACTGGGTCGAAAGATTTCGGACCCAATATTTATCAGGTCTAGGGCGCGACACCAATCCCAGGGATGTATTATGCAATGAAAACTCTTCAGCATGACTCCCACCTATTGAGCTCCTTGAATGTCCGATGTTGAAGAGCGCGCTTAGACACAAGCCGTTCTCCATGACTCACACCTTGCACTCTCAATACGGACTAGGAGTCGGCTGCTCTCATACCACATACGTCACTTCTTCCTCCAAAAGACGTCTGATATCCCGCTTTAATACACCGGACTTGGTCCTCACCAAGGCAATCCGCACTAAACCGTCCTTGTCAGCATCACATCTAACTACCACACCTAAAGGCCATGTATTTCTTGGTGGGAGTTCTGTAGTTATCAATACGACTTCTCCCGGACGTAAATTGCGTTCTTCACATATCCACTAATGTCCTGTTTGCAGGGTGGGAAGGTACTGTTTCGTCCAGCGACCCCAAGAGAGTCCAGCCAGATAATTAGCTTGCTTCCATCGGTGCTGAAACAATTGTAACGTTGTCTGATCAGGGCAGATTCCTTGATTATCTCACAGGAACAATATACCATTGGGCGATAATGCCAGTCCGTCTCGAACATCCGATGTAACAGGCACTAAAGGCCTGTTATTCAATATTCCTTCCACTTCGACGAGGAGGGTACACAGGGTCTCGTCATCGGGGGTTTGTTCAACACAGATCGATCCGAGGGTGCGACGTACCGACCGTATAAGACGCTCCCACACACCTTCCCGATGGCTCGCGTAAGGTGGATTATAATGCCATTGGAGATGCCTTTGCAGCAATTTGCTGTTGATAGAGGCATGATCTAAGCTACACGTTCATCGTTTGAGTTCTCTGTCTGCAGCGGTTAAGTTAGACCCGTTGTCGGAATAAACAGTGACAGGACAACCCCGTCTCCCAATAAAACGCATCAAAACTGTGAGGAATGAATCAGTACTCATGGAATGTGCGACCTCGAGGTGGACGGCTCTGGACTGAAGACAGGTTAGGACACAACCATACCTTTCTTTCCTGCCCCTACCTTTCTTCACACCGATTGGACCAAAACAGTCCACACCAACGTTGCCAAACGGGTGCCAGCCCGGTTCTATTCGCACGGGTGGCAAGGGAGCCATCATTTGTTTGCCCGCGGCGGCATTCAGACGACGATAGTGGAAGCAAGCTCCGATGACGCGTTTGAATGCGGACGCACCCTGAATAATTCTAAATCGGCGCCTGATTAGCGAAAGGACATGTGACACACCACAATGCCTCTCCAACATATGATAGTGGTTGACAATCAGGTCTGTCACGTGATGACGCTTGGGAAGGCTTATTGGGCATTTTAGGTGAAACTCCAAATTAGCCAGCATCAGTCGTCCACCCACTCACATTATCCCATCTACCAAAGTAGGGTTCAGCTTGCGAAGTGGACCTCCTTTTGACAACTGCAATGTTTGTCCAGACACATGCAACTTCATCAAGAGAAACAGTTCGCTCGGAAAGCCAACCCTTTGAACCAGACTGATTGTATCTTTCTCACTAGATTGAATTTCGCCCAACCTTAGGTGGCCTGTGTTAACCGAAACGTCGTTTTGTCGATGCTTTGCGGATAGTCAGTATCCTTGAATCTGGACAACCAAGCTGCAGTATTTGGAAGTCTACGCCAGCTCGAAATACTGAGCACCCAAGACAGAGATATTTCGTCCACTGTACTTACGTTCACCTGAGCCGATGGTCGCTTCACCTCCACCCCGGCGGGTTCATTTACGGCAACGAACGATTTGGGCCAAGCTGCAGATGGTTGTGTTAGAAACGTAGGATCTGATGGCCATTTTTCTACACCTCCGTGATCGTGCACCCAACAAGGGGAGCTATCTGCTGGGTTGTCCTCCGACCTCACGTGTCGCCACTGATCGGGGGATGTCGAATTGTGTATGGCGGTTATTCGGTTTGCAACGAACGTACTAAATCTAGTAGGGATATTGGTAGTATAGTAAAGTACGGTCATGGAGTCCGTCCAGAATTATACACGTGTGGTCATTGACTTCAAATTAGTAGTCAAAAGTTCGTAAGCACAAACCGCCAGAACCGCAGCAACCAATTCCAACCAGGGAATAAAAATCGTTTTCAATGGGGCCACTATAGTCTTTGCAAACAATAGTGATGGGCACCGTTCCCCGTTGACTGTGTAGAAGCAAGCATAAGCCAAGGCGACGTAGCCAACTTCCGATGCATCACAAATGACGTGCAGTTCAATGCTTTCAGGATCGACAGTTTTACCAGGTCGAATACTGCGGGGAACACACAGATCGCTTAGGTTGCGTAGGCCACTGTACCAGTCTTCCCACTTACGTTGGTTGACAGCATCAACCGGTTCGTCTCAACCCAAACCTTCTTGATACAGTGCTTTCAGCAAGCGTTTCCCTGGCAGTAACCATGGTGAGACAAATTCTAAGGGATCGTACAGAGTGGACAAGCACGATAATAAGCCTACTCTGGTAATAGGTTTATCTGGTAGGGAGAAACTCAGCACAAAACAATCGGTTTCTGCCTCCCATTGAACCCCTAGGGTACGACCAAGCGGTGAGGGTTCAGTCCGAATTTCATGCAAAGTGTCGGCGAGCTCTGAGGTAGGGATGGTATCCAACACTTTTCTGCTGTTTGAGACCCACTTCCTCAGCCGAAAACCTCCTTTCTGAAGCAGACCACAAATTTGCATAACGAATAGCTTGGCGACCTCAACGTCATACAGTGACACGAGGCAATCATCAACGTAGAAGTAATACTTCACTGTTCCCTTCGTTCTGTCGTCGAACAGGTGCTCATAACCGTCGGCTGTTTGACGTAAAGCGAAATTAGCACAGAGAGGGGAGGACTTAGCTTCGAAATGATGCGCGCTCATCTGATACTCCGTAGGGCCCACGTCCAGGTTACCATCCGCCCACCAAAGGAGGCGAAACGCTCCGCGATCCTTCTCAGGTATTCTTACTTGCAAGAACATTTCCTCAATGTTTGCTGCAACGGCAATAGGTTCTGCTCGAATCCTGAGTAGCACACCTACCAGATTAGCGGTCATATCCGGCCCCTGATAGAGGCTATCGTTCAGCGAGCAACACTGAAACTTCGCCGCACAATCAAAAACGACAAGTAATTTGCCCGGTTTTTAGGATTCACCACGGAATGGTGTGGTAGATACCACCGTCTGGGGCAGATTGACTCAGGCTGGCATTTAGGAACATCTTCTACATAACCTTTGTCACTTTGACTGCCAATGACTGCGCTGTACTGCAGTCGCAAATTTTCGTCCTGCAGAAATCTTTTGTGCAGACACGACAATCCTATTGCAGCCAAAGCGTAATTATTGCCCCAAACCATCGTCTCATTCCGCCATAGGGGAGGCACTTCGTAGTGCCCATCGACTAGCTTAACTGAATTACGCACGATCGACAGAGCTGTGAGATCTTCACGTGAAAGAGACGGTTCGGAAGTCACCGTATCAGTAAACTCTTTATCGTACAGCCTGGTGACCATCTCTGTCAGATTAGTTCCATCATGACAGACACAATTAACTGAGACAATTTCACTCGGCTTTCTCTGGAAAGGACCGCTACGAACCCAGCCAAGTAACGATCTGACTGCGTAGGGTTGCCCGCGCTTTCCGATTTACTTATCCATAACCCATTGAGCTTCAGGTACGTCACATCCGATAAGGATGGTCATTTTAGCGTCGTAAATCTCGTCGAACGGAAGATCTTTCAGGTATGACCATCTTTGGGCTTCCTGTTTTATGGACAAGACAGGTCGTAGGGTTAATTCGGCCACTGAATAAGCATTATTGATGTCGATTGTCTCTTGTCCGTCTAGGGAAACAATCCTCAGGCGGACATTCTCGCAACGGGTGGTGGTTAACCCGTTCACCGCTGTGACGGATGAGGTGGACTGAGTACTAGCGACACCGATACGCTCGAATAGGTCCTCTTTCACCAGAGTGATGTCGGAGCCGGGATCTAAGAACGCATGTGTCGAGATTGGACCGTGTATCGAGTCGACTTTCACTGATACTCTGCCCAGCCTTGTAGGCTTTTCAAATGTGCTAGCCATATTACAAGTAACTTGACGTCCACTACCTGTCTCGGCCACGGGCTCTGCGTGCGTGCGGTGCAGCGGGCTGTGGTGACGCCCTCCACAGCCGACAGTATCACAAAGCGACCTGATCGTGCATTCTGAGGCTCGGTTGTATAATTTGAGACGAACAAAGCAACATCCAAGCCGTCGCAAGCTGCATCATCTCATGGGTACACTCCTGGCTAAAAAGGACTCACACGCCTCAATGGTTTGCTTCTGAGAGCACAACACAAAACCGAATTGAGGGTCCTTTGCCCGGTCTCGGCTAACGAGAAGGTTGGATGACTCAAAGAGGTCTCTTTTAGTGTTTTGCCGGCTGCTCCCGGACGAATGCGCTGTCCTCGATTTCTTTCGTTCGCTTTCAATGACTACCTGACCATACCTGCTGCGTGCAATTCTCGCACAACGCGAGATAAACTCGGTCAGTTCATCAAAGGACGGCTCTCGTGCTATACCAAAGATGTGGTCCACAGCCCCCGCCACCTTTGTTGTAGGCGAACTGGCAGGGCTCTCACAATACGCTCCAGTGTTGTCACCGAGTTCATTTGACCGAATGCAATGGAAGAGTTCTGCATTCGTATGGACAGCTGTGATAAAGCTTCGACGCTGTTGCCTACACATCTGCTGTTGGGCAGCAGACCATCTATCATAGATCTAGAGACAAAATAGGGCGGTCCGTAAAGTTAGTTTAGCAACTGTCGTGCTCTGCGATAGCTAGTACTGGGTTCTAGCATGACGCACTCATCTACCGACAACCTAGCTCGACTCTTACAGTAATACATCAGGTAAAGGAGTCACTGGCCATCATCCGACACTTTAGATTCGACATAGCTCTCGAACTGACGGACGAATTTCCAATAGGTCATCGGGTTGCCATCAAAAAATCCAAGTTCAACCTCTGGCAGCGCCAAGGTCGCAGATAGTGGACATAGTACGGAGCCCACCTCTGCACAAGACGAGGTCGATACTGGTTCTGCGGTGTGGTGTGTCACCGGATTCACACGCGCCCCACAGTCATCAAGAAACCTGTGAATGTGATCATTTCGCCCACTTCCACCATCATTGTTTTTTGTCCACACATGCTCATCACAGATATCCTCATTTTCTTTAGCTAGCATAGCGTTAAGCCTAGCCTCCTCTACTTCTGATGTAACTCGCAATAAAACTATCTGTAATTCAACTTTGCCTTAAGCTGCTTTCCTTTCATTTTAACCCGTAACAACGCAGATCAGGTCTAAACACGTCTATCACAAATAACACGGGAACCAAAGCACGAGATAGAATCAATAACACCTTTGACTTGCTCGACTGAATTCAGTTGACCATCCAGAATAGGTTGTTTCTTGAAATTGTCAGACATCATCAGGGGTTGAACAGACTGAGGATCAATGTTAAGTACTGTACGATCTTCCACGAAGACGTCGAGCAACGCGTAGCGATAAACCAATGATCCCAAATATTCAAAACAAGGTTGGATCGCAATGCCACGGTACTATTGAACAAATTATCAAAGTGAATATTCGGACAACCTCAACAGTTTTGATCGACAGATCGTTTTCAGGGAATGGATTACAATTTGCTGCTGAACGGGCTAAATATGAACCATAATCACACAATAAGGCATTCATACCCAAAAGAGTTCTTTCGAGCAGTCAACAGGTTTAAAACAATGGTAATGAGCCAAGTTCCCAAAAAGAGGGTGCACGCACCGCTCAAATAAAGTACAATGACCGACAATTGGCTATTCGCGCAACCATCGAATTGACGTGACAAGACGAAATCGTCTAGGTCAATGTCCAATTAACGTCCAGAAACGGGGGAGGTTGATCGGGTTGGGTCGGATTTTCATATGATCGTGGTTCAAAAATTTGATACATCAGATATTAATGAACATCCGTGTTGTTAGTCAACTTTTAAATCGACAGTAAGCCATGAACCACGTCCCTTTGACATTTGCAGTGGATAGTGCTCAAGTATGCAAGATGCGTTCACGTTATTATTTGTTCCTTTCGAATGGCTTTTACAATAAAAAATTTGGAGAACGAACACATGCGGTAAGTGATGTGAAAGTTGTGTTTGGTGCGTTCGAGATGCATTCTTACTACTCTCTTTGATTCCGTTAATTGTCACGTTGATGGCAACATTTCTCTGCATCCCGACTGATAATTGGCGTTCTACATATCAGGTAGTAATCGGCTGGAAAATATACCTCTCACTGATCGGCAGGAAGCTTGAGCTGATCTGTTCCTGTATACTGTTTACGTATGGACGCCACGTGACTACGGTCTAGTCGAAAACAATGCGATGTATTGAACAGTATCAACTTCCAAAGATTATCGGTGATAGACCGGGACAAACTATAAGTTATTACACATACACAGGTGGTGGAAACAACCACATGATAGTATCGTTTTCAATCATTTTCAGGAACACCGTTTCATCGATCAGCATTAAATTGAAATTCTGGAGAAGAAGGAAAATAGTGTAAATATCGTATAGACAAGGGAGCTACGAACGTTTTCATACGTGTTTCACGGTCGAATATGTCATTACTCTTGCTGAAATGTAACGCCAACATTGTATGGCCGTCTACTTCCATTCGGACGATACCTTAAGAAGGTCATAGTATTAAGAATTCTCAGTATATGAGATGACGTATTTCCTATCGAAATTCACGCTGAGTGCGTTTATAAGTCTCGAAAAAACGAGACAATGCCAATAACCTCTTCTTTCGCGATAATGGTGGAAAATGTTTCCACCACTAAACTGGTACTTCTGACACTCATTCGCTGTATTCCAATTTTCTTAAAAGTGCTGTCTCTTCACAACTGATGAACCGTAGGTACTTCGTCTGAACTTTCGATTTAAACATTTGGAATAATATTTGGAAAAAAATCTCGCGCCGAAACGGTGTGTTTCACTTTGCAAAGACCTTGAAACACAATTCTATAACGTCAATAATTGCCGTAACGCGCGATCGAAACTAGTTAGTACGCAGCCATTGAATTCGAAGGGACCGTGTAAAGACCCAGAGATTGCCCTGGTCCGCCTGCTGTACGTTGTGTAAAATTCCTCAAAAAATCGTAGTTCACATTATACTTAGGTTCGTAACGTTCTGTTTCCGTCAGCTTGCTGTAGGCGACCACGTTTCTTTGTTAGTCTACGCGCGGCGATGGCACCAGACACACTTGCGGCCTATTCGCACGCTCGACGGTCGGATTCTCAGCCTTCCTAAATACACCAGTGTATTGTTGTCGTCAAGCACTGTTTGGGACATGTCGCAGTTTATTTAAAACATACTTTAATCTTCCCCGGTTATTCTTATACTTATTTCGCGTCCGGTAGTCTCTGTGTATACCTCGGGAAGTGTGAATTTAATGCATGCTCGCAATAAAGCCGCTAATTTAACGGTTTGTGGAGCCAGTTGCCTCTCCTACCTAGGAAACAACAATTTGAATGCCTGATTATTCCTGTTGGCAGACGGACAAATCCGTTGGCAAAGCAATTATTGCCTGAGTATGTGTACGTATCAACAGCACGCAATGATAATTTTTCTGATATGGAAGCGTAACTGATTACACAGAAAAAAAGAAACAGATGCGTCTATGGACGCATTACAACTATACCTGTGTACATATTACGACTGCGATATTAATCACGTACGCATCGTTTTATCTATGCTGCCTTATGTGTAGGGATATATTGTGCGACCGTATATAATTTTACATTCGTAAGTGTAGATACATATGATATTCGTTTGCAACCATTTTCCTGTACTTTATTGTTTCCGTCCACATATATGGGCTGCTAAGTACGCAAAAATCTGACTCTGTGAATTTACCTTTGGGGATATGTGTCACCGCGGTGAGCGCGAATACTATTTTGTGCAAGTACCCTAAATCAACGGACAGTCAGACGAGCAAGGAGGACAGCTGCATTTAAACTACAGCTGCGTGTCATGTAATGTATTTTTGGAAACAATCTTTGTCCGGTCTGGTTGTGTCATACAACTTGGCGACCCTACCTGGAGAAAAAAGAGGTCGATATTGAAGAAGAAGAAGAAGAAGAATAAGCGTCGGGGTAAAAATTAGTGTGTTCAAAAAGAATTCTGAAGTAAATAGGTTTAGTCCCACAGGCGCTTAATGTCCCATGACGAAAACAACCCCAGCCAGATTGTAGAGGTTTTGGAGCACTACGGACGGAACTCCACGAATAGGGGGTTGTGTGGCGCGCAGTCGAAACCAGCAGGAGCGCTCGAGTTGAAGTCGAGCTGTGTAACGCGCAACCGAAACAGCGAAGGCGTTCGAGTCGAATTTGAGTTGTGTAACGGAGCGTACTGCTGTGCTGTGGGTGCGGTTTTGGTTTGCGTTTGTGTAAGTTATGTGCATGGCTTACTGGGACTTCGGCTCATGCTTGTTCGTACTGTCTCTCTTGTCGAAACATTTGTCGGCTACCTACTTGATAAGAACGTTGTTCCCCGGTGCCTCCGCGTTGCCCCGAATTCGGTCCACGGAAGATCTGAGCAAAAGCGGCCGGACTGCATGTTACAGCTGAGTAGCCGAGCTTGTTGCTGTGTTATTGGCGCCGTTTTCGTTTACATTTATATGAGTCGTGTGTGTGGCGCATTGGGCCTCCGACTCACACTTGTTTGTGTTGTTGTGTAGTTGTAGAATTTTGGAGCAAACTAATCTTCCAAGTTCCGCTGATAAACGTAACCTTGGTCTTGATGGTTTTTAGCAATACTTGTCTTATCAGATTAACTATTCTTTCCACATTTTCTTTATCAAAAACTGCACGTTGTCGTAGTAGTTGAGACGCGTATTTTCCCCGATGCTCATTGACATTCGTTCTCGCACGTTTTCTCGACTTCTAAACGTTGGAATGAATGGAAGAAGGCTGGAGACAACATTGCGTGATTGTCACATCTCTTTGGCCGGTTCGAAACTTGTTCCTTTCATCCTTTTTATAACAGTTACGTTCGACCGCTTCTGAAGAATTCTGCAGATGATGTGCCAAATATTTGAAAGTCTTCATCGTTTTTTCTTTATTGTATAGTTTTCAAAACGTCATTGTGTTACGGTCAAAACCAACAGCAGCCCGAGATATGGTACCCACAAATTGGACTGGAAACCAGAAATGTACACAGGTGTAATATACAGCCGGCCGTACTATGACAACCCATTGGTTCTCGGCGTAGTGAGATTTACACAGAATCAGTCCCAACGCTTTTTTCTTTTCGAGTGAGTAAGATGTCATCACATATAGGTGCATTTCCCAGGGCGTCCATATGCTTTTCGGTTTTCGAACTCTTATGAGCGACAGTCAGTTGGTGATATTGGTAACAAACACAGACCAACTCAGATTTAAGCTACTCGAGATTGGCATCAGATAAGGTACTCAGGTGGAGTTGAATAAGTTCTCCAGTTCCACTTCAACTTCTAACTTTTCATTTTACTGCGGGGGTAACAAAACGTGGATCCCAACGATAAAGTTCCAATCAAAGTATCCTCAAGTGCGACCCTGATCAACTTACGGACGTACATTTCCAGGTTCTTCGCTAACCGTGACTAAGGTTTCGCCAAGTTCCCGTTCAAGGTTTGACCGCCTTCTCCTCGTCTGTCTGGATAATATTTTACTCGCGTATGTCTCAAAATTATGACGTTCCCTCACCGCTAAACTGTCGCAGCTTGCCAATGGTCAAGACTTCTATACGGTTCCATTGCGATTGACTGAGCTACATTGAACTAAACGACAGTGCAACGTTCAAGTGATACTGCACCTGGACGAATGCGGCTTTTACGAAGAACATTGCAGTGCATTTCCGGAAGAACGTTGCGTTCGATGCACTAGCTGGGGCATTTGGTCTGAACATTTGTTTCCGCAGGCTTGGTGCTGAGGCTAATACGTTTGTTAAGCTCCTTGATGACCAGTGGATTGTTGGTTTCACATGACCGTCGGAAGGTTCCCGTAAGATGAGAAGTAACTGTGTGACGAGCATTTGTTTCCGATGGTCGTGCATTCATTTTTACATCACCGTTGTGCTGCGAAATATGTTTGTCGTACGACTAGGCGCTTGCCAGAACGGATCAAGGAACACATCAAGCCTGAGGCGGAACCGGTTACCGGAAGTCAATTACAAGCGCAATTGTTGCACATATGGTTGACACGAGCCATCGCATACACATCGCATACAGAGTTGTCAAAACCCAGCCAAGAAAGCTCATAGGCGCATTCTGGCGACCGACTAATCGATTTCTGCCATATCACACGACCATGACTTGTGGTGCGATAAAAAATTGTTCAGTCCTTGCAACTTACGTGGCCACAGCTCAATCACATCCTGTCTAATCACACACTAACATCCGACAATGACCGTGTGAGGTAATACCCACTGAGCGTCTTATCAGAGCCCAGACCCTCACTGTGTAGAGTCCAACAAAGGATTTTATTGTTATTAACCATCATATTTATTGTTTTTGCTGTTTGTCTTGCTTCCTTATGAAACATACGTAACTGTATTGACTTGAGAGGGAATGTTCGAAAATGACTGTTCGTCACATTGCTACTTATGAGCGTATAGAAATTTTTCGACAATCAAGAAGACAGCTGTAAGTTGTGCTTTACGTAATTGTTGTCGCTCATTTTTTGCAACACTTCGCATAGCTATCAGCCGCTGGGTTTTTGTGGGGTTCCTCAAATCTTTTGACGCCTGCTGGAGCGCCCCTTTCCGGAACGGGCATACTTCCGTCCAGAAAGCTGCCCTAATGACACTCTAAACTTTGTCAGTCGAGGCTCGTGTAGTCTGTTGGGTGCAATTCTTCACGACTGCATGCAAGTCACCGCAAAGAAGAACTTCATAAAGAATCTTCATCACTTCTGACACAGAAATATCAGGCCATCTGCGGTTGGCCAGAAAAATAGCGAGCCTTGTGTACTCTGAGCAACGCTTAGAAAGCTGAATGGTGCATTTTCAAGGGTTCAGCTGTCCACCAGCGTGGTCTACAGTACTTCCTTAAATTTCCACTTTCTATTGGTCTGTGAATTTGGTTGTGCAATCGGTCATATGGTATATCCGATGGTTGCCGCTTGTTTTCTTATTGTTGTTTGTCCCTTCTTGATGTCACTTTGAGTGATACTTTCCAGTTCGCGGTTAACTAACCATCAAAGTCCATGTATCAGAAGGGTTCAGACACATACTTCACGTACCAGCTGAGCGTTTTGCGTACCAAGCATTATGTATTGATATCACCAACAGTTTGGTGAAACCGCGTGATGGTAAAACGTCCACATGGTCACGGTGTATGGAGACCCTGGCTGTTCCGTTGAGTAAAGTAGGCAAGTGTCGCCTTCTTGGCCCTAGTTTCCTAACCACTCAAGTCATCTGTTGGAAGCCCTATCGAAAAAGGGCGATGTATCGCAGCCAATGGCGTACCTAATTAAGTGCCACTTACGGCTCTTCTGCCTGATTTTCTAAAATCAATTTTCAAACTTTATGTTGGCGTTTTATTGCGGCGTTTATCACGTCACTGTTCAGGTGATTGGCGGTCCACGCCACGGTAGCCTTTGATCAGGCTCAATGTCGTTATGACGATGGCGCTGATGGAGGCATCTGCTGGGTACCACGAGCTTCAAACGTACAGTAGGCGGCACCTTGTTCACGTGGAACTTCTCAACACGCATTTGTAACGGGTTCGCTGCGGCACAGTCGTAACCGAAGTCTTTGGAGAAACTACAGTGTCATTTGTCACTGCGTTGGCATCTCCAGTAGGGTGGCAGAAGCTGAATTTCGGCCGTACAAAAGGAATTCCGGGCGCATGTTACTCACGACATCATGTCGTATTGATGTGGCACACAAAACACAAGATAAGGTTCTCACCATTTTTGCTGGTAAGCCAGGTTTGGAATTGACTGAACTTGCATATACATTTTGTGCTTGAATAGCCAAGCTGTATGTGAAAACTGACGGACGTAACACTAGAGCTAGTGGGTTTGCGTATTGTCGAAGTTTCCCACTGAATGACCAGCAGGGGGCATATTGGCCTATACATGCATGGGTCACCTTGGTATGGCGGACTGTATTGTAAACATGCACACGTTTCCGATTTTGAGCCCCACCCATGTGTATCACGTTCCGGACTACTGTTCATTTTGACCACGACACGTTTATATTTTAATACCTATAAAATAAGGACAAAACAACGGAAGTTTTCAAATACTGGGTAAGTCATTAACTTCGACGGCTTCAGGGCTTTGCTGATCAGTGATGAGAGTGGCCGCACTGTCTACTCCCCGTCAGGTGACACTTCATAATCCTGCTTGCAGTCTAGATCCTTGCATCCGGTGACATCTCGTCGTCTAGCTGCCACGCCATTTTTGTCAGCTGTCACTTGATGAGGTACCGTGTGGAGGACACTATCGACATACGGCTCCCGTAAGCAAGTCAGCGCAGGTTGCGTACTTTCGCTACCTCAGTTAACAATCGCAAAGTTAGGACACCCAAAATTCTCCCCGCAGGCTGACGCTGTTCATTGTATGGTCCAACTGGTGCTGATCGAATACTAGGAGCGTGCCTCCTGGTTCTGGAGCAGGCTCGGTCGAACAAACGTATTGTAAACGTTTCCTGTGATTATCAATAGGACGTATTTGTAGCGTCACGAATGATAGAGGTTCGCTAGTGGTTCTCTCATCGGCTTATTCAGTTGCATCAAGGAAACGAACTACCAATGTTCTGTTTGTCTTAATTCTCCCCGTGGAAACGGATTCTGATGAACTCACGAGCGATTGATCACTTAGTAATTTACCAGGTGATGTGAATGGGCATAATCAGATTGTTCGTTACCAAACTTTGCAGTGGAACTCTTAACCGTGATAAGTCGTTTACCCACTAGTAAGTAGCGAACAACGACATCCTCAGGACGGCCACGAAAAAACTATATTCATGTTTTAGATTTTTATTGTTGGAGGTAATGTGGTATCGTGGTTTGTGGTAGCGTTCGGCAGGACCGTGTTTCGCCCTGTTTTCAAGTTTGGACTGTATATTAACACAGGTAAGACATTTCCTTCCGTTCAACTTTTTCCGGGCGGAGGCGCTGTTTTTGTAAGTGCACCTGAAATTCGCATCAGTAGAGAGGTTGTCGATAGCTGTGCTAACTTTCCCTTTTTGAGTAACAACTAGTCCACAGGTCTGTCTGCGAACAGCGTTTCGCGATCTCGCATGCCAAAGGCTGGTGCTGTTTTCGGACGTCCTCATAAACGTATCTGGAAGAACCACAGCCCGAAAATGGCCCCTGATCTGTGTTTAGCGCTCAATGGTGCTGTTTGTGATACCCTACAATAGTGAAACATGGACACTGTATCAACGAAATATGCGCAGTCTTAGCCGTTTCCATTTGCAGTGTCTGAGACACACCTTGAGTATCCGGTGATCGGACGTGGCTCCGAACACTGAGACACTGCTGCAAACGGATATGGACAGAAGGAACGTCACGGTGATGCTAAATCCGCTTCATTGGCTAGGTCACCTCCGTCGGATGAGCGATGAATGTATTCCAAAGCAGCTGCCCTGTGGATAACTGAAATGAAGTAGGCGAAATCCTGGCGGTCAAAAGCGGAGATACCAGAATGTTATCCAGGTAACTCTTTCGCGTAGTAACATCGATTTTAGATTCTAGGTAGACTTGGTGTTGAACCGCACGGTCTAGAGAATTATGGTTCGGGGGGGCGTCCACAAGTTCACTGAGCAGCAACTGCGAAACCATCAACGGAAGCGTGCAGTACGCAAGTGTTACGATCCCTTAAGAGAGGGAGGCAAGAACGAACACAAAGACCGCGAGCGGTATCTCGATCACGGAAGATACCTAACGATATCGCAAAAAATACGAATAATCAGAACGCAAGTACTCGCACCCAACTCTCGCAACTTAAAGCTCGCTTGAAGGCCGTCTTTATCCTTTCTGGCTGGGGGTTCTAAGTTGCAAGAGTTGGGTCCGAGTACTTGCGTTCTGATTATTCATGTCGTTTGCGATATCGTTGCGCAACGTTCATGATCGAGGTACTGCTCGCGGTCATTGTGGTCGTTCTTGCCTTCCTCCCCCAGGGGTCGTAGCAGTTGGTGATGGGTTTCATTTCTGATCGATGACGTTGGACGGTAATGACGCTAAGCTGCTGTTGCTGCTTATGGAGATGCCCGCCCAACGATTTTCCAATACGAGTCTGGGCCAATCCGCACAATCTGATAGTGCGCGATCTGTGGACAGTTTGGAAACGGATATATCCGCATGCCGGCGTGACATTTGATTCCTGGTTCCGTCGATACGATGACCTATTTCGTATCAAATTTGCCAATCAGGACGATTGGTGGAAGGTCCGGCTTTTCCTCCGCAAACTTGGCCCCGCGGAGCATGAGCGGTACGCCAACTTCATCCTGCCAAAGAGCTCACGCGACATCAGTTTCAATGAGACGGTCAGCATTCTGCCGCAGATATTCGGTGGCCAGTCATCTTTATTCAGCTTGCGATACCACCGCCTCAAACTGACCAAACGGGACTCTGATGACATTGTCACCTATGCTGGCATGGTGAATTGCGAATGCGAGAGGTTCAAGCTGACCTTTCTCAAGGAGGATCAATTCAAATGCCTCATATTCGTCCACGGCCTCCAGTCCCCCAACGGTGCTGACCTCCGTACACGCCTGCTTAATCGGATTTAACAAGATGAGCCAGTTACCCTTCAGGAGCTCACCACCGAAGGCCATCAACTGCTCGAGCTGAAACGCGACTCTGCCTTGATCCAGAATCCTGCTCAGTCCACAACCTTTGTCAATACAGTCACATATCCAAGGCAACAGTAACAACTATCTCCCACGGACCGACCAATGAACTCTACCTCCAGGAAGTCGCCGCCCTCCCCATGCCGGCACTGCGGCGCATGGCACTACACGCGTTACTGCCTCTTCAAGCAACGCCGTTGTCAGCGTTGCAAAAACGTTGGCCACGAGGACGGTTATTGTCAATCACGTACGCCGGGCTGTCAACACACAACTAACAAGCAGCCACGCCCACCTCACTCCAAACCAAGTACCAGGTCCAACAGCTTACTTGCCTTTGTGGAAGTCGGCGTCGTCTCAGGCAGGAAGTTTGTGTCCGTAGTGATCAAAGAACACCCAGCTCGTCTCCCGCTTGACACGGCCTCCGATATCACAATCCTCTCCAATCGTCTGTGGAAGGCAATTTGCCGCCCGCCAGTCCAGCTGACATCGTATTCCATCGCCAGTGTCTGTGGTGGTACAGTGCACCTTACTGGGCGATTGCATCGCCCTGTCAGCTTCAAGAACAAAACCATCGATTAAGTTTGTTACCTCTCCGAATCAAATCCACTTGGTCTCGACTGGCTTGAACAAATCGTCCTGACAGAACTGTCAAATCTCACATATTTGCAATCGATTACAGTCCTCCACAGCGGAGCCACCTTGCATGACGGACCAGCTCATGCAACGCTTCAGGTCGGTATTCGGGGAGGGTGTTGGTTGCGGCACATGTGCCTAGGCGGTTTCGCACCTAAAACCCGCGGTCCAACCTGTTTTCCGGCCGAAACGCCCAGTACCCTACTCTACCTTGCCTCTCGTCGACCAGGAACTCAAACGCCTTAGAAGTTGGGAGTGCTGATGCTTGTCACCTACTCATTCTGGGCAGCATTCATCGCTGCCTTGAAAAGGCCAACTGATCGGTTGGCAATTGTGCTGATTTCTCTACCGGGCTAGATTCTGTTCTGGAAGCTAACTGTCATCCACTGCTCGTCCCTAACAACTTGTTCACGATCCTTAACGGTGGAACCTGCTTCGCCAAGCTAGATCTAGCTGATGCATACATGCAGGTCAAAGTCGCCCCACCATCCCGTGGTCTACTGACGATCAACACACATACCAGTACACCAGACTGCCATTCGGTGTCAAAACCGCCCGAGCCATTTTCCAGCAGATCACGGATGCCATTCTGTCCGGCCTGCCTGGTACATTATTTCTGGACGAACGCGTGACGACCTCCGAGAATGGATCGCAGCCGTTCTCAAACGAGTTCAGTATTACGGATTTGGCTTCAAGCAGATAAGTTTGAATTTTTCATGTCGTCCATCAAATACCTCGGCCTTGTTTTTAGCGCTACCGGTCGCCGTCCAGATCCTGAGAATGTCCGTGCCATCTAACACATGCCACCTCCGAAGGATGTCTCATCACTCCGCACGTTCCTGATTCTCGTTAGTCATTATGGCTCCCTACTGCCTTCGCAACACGACGTCCAAGCTCCCTTAAACCACCTCCTCAGACAGGACACACAGTGGCGCTGGTCTCCTGAATGTGCAGAATCGTTCGAAAAGATCAAGTCCATGCTGGGATCCGACATCTTGCGGACACATTTCGACCCCAGCCTCCCGATCGTTGTGGCTGCAGACGCCTCCAATTTTTGCGCTGGTGTCTTCACCTCTCAAGTCTTCCCCGATGGATCTGAGAAAGCCAGCATGCACGCCGCACGGACACTTACAGATGCTGAGAAGAACTACGGCCAGATTGAGAAGGAAGCCTCGACGTTCACCTTTGCTGTGAAAAAGCTTCACAGGATGAGTTACGGCTGACATTTCACCCTTCTGACGGACCACAAGCCACTCGTTTCCATTTTCGGCTGAAAGAAACGAATACCTGTGTATTCTGCCAGCCGGCTGCAGCGCTGGGCGATCATTCTCATCAGCTATGACCTCGACATCTGCAACCGTCGAAATGAGGACGTTGGCCAAGCTGATGCTCTTTCTCGCCTAATCGACAACCAGCGTTTCCCTTAAGAAGACACTATTGTTGCCGCTGTAACCACCGAGAACGATGTACGCCAAACGTTTCTCGACGCTATCCGCGCAACTCCGAATAAGGCATCCTATGTCAAACGCGCTTCCGAATCTAAATGCATTCTTCAACAAGCAATCACGTACGTACGAACCCGATGGCCATCAACCCCACCTGTTGGTGAACCCCATCAGTTCTACTTAAGACGCGAGTCCCTGTCAGTCGTCGACTCCTGCCTGGTGTTCGCTGACTGCGTTATCATTCCATCTTCGCTTCATCCAACTGTTCTGGAACAGTTTCATTCTGGACAGCCTGGTGCGGGACGTATGGAGGCGCTTGCCAGGAGCTTTTCACTGGCCTGGGATAGAAAACTGGATGGAAGACCTGGTTAGGCAATGCAGTCCCTACCGCCAAGCTGCCAAGAACACGCCGTGCATAGAGCCTCAGCCATGGTCACACCTCCATGTGGATTTTGCGGGACCCATCGACGGTATGGTATACCTCACTCTGGTGGATACATGCTCCAAGTGGCCTGAGATCGTTCAGTTGACACACGCCACGACCTCAGCCACTATCAACAATCTACGACGTATCTTTAGTCAACGTGGTCACCCGGAAATGCTTGTATCAGATAGTGGATCGCAGTTCACATCCGTCTAGTTCAGGGAGTTCTGCGTTCAAAAAAACATTCACCTTCTGCATTCACCACCGTACCACCCACAATCGAAAGGTTAAGTTGAGCGCTTCGTCGACACATTCAAGAGAGCACTTATGAAATCTCGCGGGGAGGGACAGACCGGAGAAGTGCTGCAAAAGTTCTCGCGCACTTGCAGAACCATCCCGAATCCGGCGAAGCTCTCATGGGCCGCAAGCTGAGGACGACATTCGGCGCGATGCTGCTTGTGTAAATACTCCCTGAAGATAAGCAGCTGCTAGCCCGACGTAGATTTGTCGTCGGCGATCTAAATTACGCAAGCGATTATCGGCCAGGTCACTCCCACTAGATAGCAGCAAGTTCCCGCGACCGTTACTCCAAAGAACTCAGTGCCTAGACCGAACAGGGAACTGACTGCCTCGCAAACAAGACGATGGACGGACCGAAAATGCAAGCCCACCTGTCCGGTGCAGGTCGACCCACGAAAAAGGGCGGTACCAATAAGTCTCAGCAGGGAAGATATGAGAAGGGCACATTTACCAAGAATACTCTACAGTTCCCAAAGGAAATGGACGCTTCTATTTTGAAAACCAAAGTGCCCGCCTTTATAATGGAAAATTCGAGTTGGCGCGCTTAGTTCTGATTGGTCCGTTGAGTGTCCTATGACCAAGTGCACCGAAAAAACTAAAAATACAGTCGTTATGAGCAACCGTTTAGTTTTCGGGCTGAGCAGCCAATAGAACACCCCAACCAGAAAAAAGACGGCCTTCAAACGAGCTTCATTTGGTGCTCGGTTCGAAGGTAAAACAGTGGCTCACGGGAGCACATTTTCTTTCGTACCCGCGAAACTCAAATTGGTATGAACTAAGAATGCACCGTTTGACATTGAAGTGCAATTTTCTCATTAAGCAATGGGCTATTCCAGAAGGGTTAAAGAAACGCACAAATGAATAAATTATATGCAAATATTAGTGTACACACGAGTATGTAATTATACGGTGAGACTGGACCTTGACGTGGTGTGACGGCTTGCGCAT